>JAZHYW010051491.1:0-39301 GCA_037355805.1 Ixodes ricinus
ACTTATTCTTTTCTTGTGGCTTCGCATGGTGTGTTGAACGAAGTTGAAAGATACTCGCATCATCTTTTCCAAAACTATGCAAGTAGTTCCAGCGCTGAAATTCATCTGGTCATTGATCTTTATCTTTGCTTCCGTGGATGACGGCAGGGCCGCTGGTCGCTTGTACCGATCAAGAGCCGAGCCGGAGTTAAAGCTCTCCGGCTCGTTGTGCTCTGAGTGCATAAAAGTCAATGGTCGTGAGCCTCACCGCTGCTTTGACCTTCTTGTATCACCAGTTGTGACTCTTTTTGAAGTTCTAGAGAACTTCCGGCCAAGAACTTTTCGAAGGCATTATCTTTACATTACGAGCACCAATCTTCACTGACTCTCCCCACAGGGTGCCCGTTCAGCGGTAAATTTCTATGAAATATGATGATGGGCAACGTAATCTTGAGTGTCCTGGTGGCGTAAGGAAGCTCATGCTTCCGCGAGGTCCTTAGAGATCCGTTTGAAGTGTTGAAGCGTTGTCTGAGTAGATTACCTTTGGAGTACTCTTCGCGCAACAAAAATGAAGCTAGTGCTAGTAAAAAGGTCTGGGTAGACATGCTAGATGCGACCTCAAGAGTGAACCCGCTCTTGTCCACTGCGCACGTAAGGCGCCATATAGTCATTGGATTTGAGGTCATGTTTTTGGTGTAAAGTAAACCTGCGAAGTCTGCATTGTCTCAAAAGGGTTTGTTGACTTGATACGGTCTCGTAAGAGTAGAGGGAGCTATAGGCGCTGATACAGGCTGAAAGCCAATGCTCAAGCAGTGGGGCCAGTTGCGTATAATTTTCTTCACCAGTTGCGTACCTGGATCCATGTCGAAATTTTTCACATAGTTGCGTTAGCGTTTCAGCAACTCCTCCTTGTAGAATTCGTAGGTGTGCGCTTCAGACTATCAACTCAGTTAGAAGGTGGTCTGCTGGGAACACGATAAGATGCTTTACTTCCTTGGCTGACCGCAATCTAGTGGAGTCTTCCGCGCACTTGCAACACTTTTTTGTAATCGAGAAATGGATTCAAGCTCGGCTATTTTTGGAGCTTTGACTTCCCTTTCTGTTTTCAGATAGTGACGTTATCTCTCCTCAGAATAAGGTGCTTTGGGCATTTGTCATCCAGTACTCTTCTGCTCGAATCACTTCGTCCGCTGACAGGTGATTCGCTGGCCACCTTTCTCCTAAGCAGTCGTTTGTAATGAGAAGTATCCACGCAGTAACTTTGATTACTTTCAGCAGACTGCTGTAACGATGAAGATCAAGGAGTAGTTCAAAATTCTCGTTCTGCTGGTGACTGCAGTATATGCATCCTTCCTCCCCTTGGTTTCGGGAGTGATCTGCTTGACGAGTTTCTGGAGCACCGGGCTCCATAGCTAGTATCTTCAGTTTTTCTGACACAGATCCTTCTAGTGAGCGAATGGGCCGGGTTGTCCTCACAAGGGCAACATCTGAGGTGGGAATTGACCGTCAGCCGTTGAATCTCTTCGAGACGGTTTACGCAAACGTCTTCCCAGCGCTGCGGTTTGCTTTAAATCCCCCTCAGTGTAATCATGGAATCCGTCCACAAATAGTAGGTGAAGTCATCTGTTTCAAACATTTTCTGGACGTACTGCAAGAGCCGTGCTCTGATGAGTGCTTCTACCAGCTTCGGACCAGTGCGGACAGCCTTGCCTTTTTAGTGGAGCAACTCGGCGCTTTTGCTACAAATAAATGAGTCTCGATGTTTCCTTCATTGTCCGTTGATCGAATGTAGGCGGCGCCGTAGGCTGAGGACTCGCATCTGTAAAAACATGAAGTTCGTTGGACCAATCAAATCATCAAATTTCCAGAAACAAGAATCATGGAATGGCAAGCAACGAAAGTTGGTAAACTTATTGCACCACGTATTCTACTCTTTACTGACGTCCTAGGGAACATCAGGACCCAGGAAATAATTTGTTCCCACAGCTTCTGAAAGATCATTTTTGCCCTATTTGTGAATGGTGAAAATAGGCCCATGATTCAAAAATTCGTGCCGACGCTTGAAGAATAAGCTTCTTTGTGTTGACTTGCAACGCTAGGAAAGTCATGACAGTTTCTAGTGAAATCTTAAGGGTGTCCTTAGATGTGTCCCATACCACGCCCAGGATCTTCGTTTCGGGAGTTTTTTCTAGAGGACCTTTCAGAATCTCGTCTTCAACTTCAGTGACTGCACTCTTGTAACTCCTTGTAGTTTGACGTTCACTTCTTCATCGCAATGCCAGCTGCTCGCATAATTTCCTCCGTTTCACGGTAGATTTTTACTGCTTTCACTCTCATTCTTTGCTCCGATGAGCAGGTCGTCGACGTAGAATGACCTTGCCAAGATGTGGGCAGTCTCTCCGGGTATTTCAGTCGTCTGAAAGTGAAGCTGGAGAGTAGCTGTGAGTAGAAAAGGGCTAGACGTGGTTCCGAAAAGGCTCTCGCGTCATCCTCCATTCTTGTAGTCGTGGTAAAACACCGGAAGTCGAGGTGCGCTCGCAAACCACAGAAAACGAAGAGCATCACGATCCTCCGCTTTGACTGAAATCTGTAGGAACGCCTTTTGAATGTCTGCTGTCATTGCAACTTATCATTGTTCGGAATCGCACCAGGATCTGCAGCAGCTCGTCTGCTAACTTGAGTCCTGTTTCCAAATGAGCGTTGAGACTATCTTGTCCCTGTTTGTGTGAGGACGCATCAAACACGATTCTCATTTTGTTCTCACAGATTTTTCCTTACTACTGCATGACATGGCATGTAGTAGAGATGTTCGGGTTCGTTTACGGCGTGCTCTGCTACACCATAGGGAACGAGTTCTGCGTGACCGTCTTGTAGGTACTGACGAACCGTAATGTCGTAGTCCTCGAGAAGGACCTTGCCCTTCTGTAACTTGCGAACCAGTCCCCGCAGTTAAGCTTCTGCCAGGTCTCTGATGCTGTCGAGTCGTTCTGTCAGGTCTGTTTTCCAATGTAGAGATACCTCTTACCGTCCTTCGTGCACACAATTGATTGCTGGAATCTTTCGAGTACCTGGTCTTCATAAGCTGACTTGACCATAGTGCCCAAAATTCCATTGTGCTCGAAGTTCCCAAAATGCTTGTAAGCTTCTTTCTTCTCTTTGCCACAGCACGTCAATACAAAGTGCACACGCCACCACGTTTGTTTGGTTTTAAAGGCGATCTTAAGGAGCACGATGCTTCTGTGGGCCCTTGCAGGATCCATTTGAGGCGAGTGTTGACAGCCATGATTGACTAATCCGCATTTCGGACGACTTCTCCCTCGACAATCTTCCAAAGCTGGTCGACGCCAATCAATAAGCTGATACTGGCAAGCATCGTTATTGTTTCGAAAAAGCACGAGTCCGCTAGGGTTTCTGCCTTGTCCCTGGAGAGACCGCAAAAATTCATGCTTTACTGGGAGCTTCTCTATGTCGTTGCAAACGTGGGGCACCTCTACCGCTTCTAGCACATACTCCGTTTGATGGTATTGGCTTTTTAGTCTCACTTGAACTAGCCTTCTTCCATTGTTTTCGCGGCTGGGTTGATCCAAAGATGTTGACGTTGATGTTTACCTCACCGATTACCCGCATTTTGCATCGACGAGAGATGTCTTCTCGGACGAATGTTTCGTTGACTCTCACACGTCTAGAATTCCTCTTAGCATAAACGTAGGGTCCATTACCAGTAATCCATGACCTGAATGTCTGTACCAGGACTTGTGGTGCTCTCACTTTCCTTGATGTTGTCAGCAGCGAGAAGGTATATAGCGCTTTGGTATCGAGCTCTTGGGTAAGTTCGTTTTTCTTTGCTTTTCTGGGGGGTCGCACATGGTTGTCGCGTGCCTTAGTTTGCACGTACCACATGATATACGACGTCTGCAGTAGCGTGCTTGGTGAGCTTGCATCGCACACTTGTAGCAGCGCTTGTCTTGCGATAGTTTGTTCTTCTTTTCCTCTAAGATTTTTCTATGTTGCACTCTTCCGTTTTATGTGTCGGCAAGCCACAGAAAAAGCAATCTGTGGGAGACGGCTTTGTTCGATTGTGAAGCACTGCTACTGTTGGCTTCGAATCTCGCCTTCTTGTGGAATCAGGAGAATGATTGCTGTCCTTTGTGGTTCGGTCAGAAACATCACTCCTCTCTCATATTTCTACTTCGATTTTCAAGTACTCCAAAAGTCCCCCCAGGTCGCCATTTGCTGATGTTGTTGCCGTTATACTTGGATCTCCGAAGCTTTGTCGCCGGTAGAAATTTATCACGATGTCGCTTGGCAAGACCTTCAATAAAATCTCATACAACATCGTTGAGTACAAAATGGAGTAGACTCCTAGGCCTATTAAACCTCGGATGTTTATTTGTAGTGTCCAACAGCTTCCGTAGAGCGAAGTGGTCGCTAGACGATTTCACTTTCTGGAGAGTCCTAAGCCTGGCAAGATGATCTTGCACTATCAGCTTGGTATCGCCAAATCGTCCCTTCAGGATTTCCACTGCGTCGGAGTAGCATGATTCCATTACGTGTAGATAGCCTTAGCCGCTGCTCCAGTGAGAAGTGACCTGAGGTATTGGAACTTGTCTATGTTTCTCAATTGCACATTTTCGTGCACTGTGTACACCCCAAAAGCATTGCCACTCTCCGATATGCACGTCGAATTTCTGCATTTCCAGCTTTAGTAGCTTTGCCACCCTGCTTATCAGATTCTCCTCGCGGCGTCGTTGATCTCCTGTTTGAGACGTCGCTGGAGCTGTTACTTGCCTGCACTTAAACCGGTCAATGTGGTGCTTCAGTGTCGCGAGAGCGTGGGCTACTTGGTCTTCGTAATTCACCACAATCTCGTACTCATGTTCTAAATCTCCATCCGCCACAAATTGCTCTAACTCTTGGTTGATTTAGGTTCTTGAGTTCCTCGCTGCTTATGCTCAGTCGCTCGAGCAACGTTGTGAGATCCTTGAGGTCGTAGGTGTCGTTTGAAATGACTGTACTGACCTCGGCCATGAGCCGCGTGGTTTGGGCGCGACCCTGAGCTTCGTTCGTTCGTTCTGACCTTTCCATGTCGTCCAGATCGTCGCTCACTGCGCTGGTTTCACGGGAGCTGGTGGTGGCGACGAGGTTCCCGGTTTCGGCACGAGAAGTTACCTAAGTTAAATATCGAAGCGAGTCTTCCTGATTTTGAAAAAAAAAAAATATGTCCCGAGGATCTGCCCCCTAAGTTTTTTTCCTTTTGCCTTTGTCTCTGCGTGTGCAAAAAAAAAAATATGTTTTGCACGGGTAGATCCCAAAGTTCTTATTACACTTTCCGCCACAGGTCGAACCAAACTTTATTTACCGACTTAATTACCGTCTCACACCCTCATGCAAACACGCACCATGCCAATGCCGACAGCCACGTGCCCCGTAAGGGTCCTCAGCTCATGTCACACCCGGCTCCAAATAGTTGAGCCCTACATTCTCTCCTCCCTTGATATAGAACACCCGGAATTGGTATTCCTGTGAAGACATTTCTGGTACTCCCACTCCCTATCCACACCCCATTCCCCCACCCTTTCTCTCTCCGATGTCACTGGACAATTCGATCCAAAAGTCTAGTACGCGCTTTGCTTTTTTTAAATTAATAAAACATGTTGAATCAATCAATCAATCAATCCTTCCTTCTTTCATTTTGTTTTATAATTTTTGTAATCATTTTGATAAATCTTTGATTAAATACGTGTAGTTTCGAACACTCGATACAGTGTAATATATATTGATCGAGAGACGCTGACTTCGAGTCGGAGAGGGTGCTTCCAATCTTGTTGCATAAACATTAATAAAAGGGCCGATGCAGTGTAAAAGGTTCTGTTTCAGGAAGTAGCGTTATGTTTGAGACTAATACACGAGGGAAGAGAACTGCGCATCAGAGCATTGACCGGGTTAGCGAAAAATGCCAACAAAATACGGTGAATCGTTTCTCCCTCAAGGAGTAACAAAATGCGTTGCGCGTGTAGTGAATAAAAAAAAAAAAACGCGTTGCCTGGGTAGCAAATGAAACCAGTTGAGTTTCCACTACTCTGGGAGTGTCATTATGTTGTGAGCAGTAACCTACTTCCAATATATCTTGGGGTTAATAATGCCTAGTTTTTTACATTCATTGGCATACTTTGTTGTTTTCTCGTTGGCAAGTTTTTGCCATGAAAGTCCTGATCGCGACCTGGGGTAAAAAGCCATATGAAGTAACTTGTGTTGTGCCCGTTCTTCTCCAGAAGTAACTGAGTGCCATTACTCAGTATGCCATCAAAAAGTACGTGAACTGGGTTGTTCCTGTCTTTTCTAGAAAAGAAGCTAAGTAAATATTTTGTTTAAAATATTGAATAGATAGAAGTAACAAGCTACTCGCAGTTAGCGTTACGAACAAGAGTGTGCTTAGCATGTATAACTCAGGAGTGAATACACTTAGGCTATTCATGCTCAAACATAACTTAGTTTTTGATGAACAATGTAAATTTCATCGCTCCAATAGAATCAAAGCTCGTTTTGTTTGGGCGAAAGGTCAAACAAAACGCTCTAATATATCTTGTTCGGAGGACGTGTTTTGGTCCAATTATCCCGAATATTGCAAAAAGAGTAGAACTAACTACACATAGTCACGCTTGTGTTATTTGTGGATGCAGATTTATAATCATCGCTTTTTTTTTTTGTAGCGCTACTGGCATTCTGTCCCGAACAAATATGCGAGGAGAACGCAACACAAGCAACTCGGATGATGATAGTCTACGAGTACAATTTGAAAATATTGAAGCATTTGTTAAATAGAGAAACAAGTAAGGATGGGAGTTTTTTTGTGTTTCTTCTACAAATAAAACTTGTTATTGTGAAAATCCGCGCCGGAGGTGTCCTCACATGTGCAGTAATGAATAAAACAAATTACTGAACCAATCACCACCAATATAAAGCCGGAGTAGAGCCTATGTCACTTTACAGTCAACTGTCAGCATAAAAAGCGGGGGGGGGGGGGGGGAGGTTTGGCCGCCCAAGGAGGGCTGACAGGGAGAGAGAACGCGTAGAAGTGGTGTCATCCTCTATTCTTTCGTGAGACCGATTGATGCCACCGCTTCTCTCATTCTCATGGCCCTCCCCTCCCTTGGCCTCCCATTATTATTGGTATGAGAGTGGGAACCGACGATCCGACCGATAACCCGTAGCCGCTACTTTTTTTCTCTGACTGGTGTCGAGTTTTCGGTCATGAAGTGTCCGTCGGCTCCATGGTCATCTCTTATGAAATGTTCGAAATTAAGGGCATAAAGGAGAACGGAAAACTAGAGTTTCAGTGCATACTTTGTTTGCCAATAAAAGGCACATTGTCACCAGCAAGAACGACAAACTCTAATCTATGGAAACACATCAAGGTAAGTTGGGACTTTACCTGCATTCTTTATTGGCTATACATTGTAACTTTAGAAGCAAGTTTTTCTTTTCTTGTGAATAACAGGCGAAACACACGAGTCAAAGGGAGCTTCCGTAGATCGCTTCTTTAGCTCCGAATCTCGTAGCGGAGAAGAGGTGCTACTGAGCATGCGCTTTCCGCTAGCTTTGTCTGCACAATTCCAGGGATCATTTCCAGAGGCCATAAGCTTGCGGGATGGTGGGTGTGGTTGGAGCTTTCGGGGTCTTGTCAGCTTACATGTGAACAGAGTGCACCTACACTCTTTCTCTTAGATACAATATTTATTTTTACAAGGACTACCAAAATACGGGCGTATAAGAAAAGAAAAATAGGGTTGCAGTACGTTTTTGAAAAAAAAAATTGTTTCTATTGTTTTCTGGATTAGTGTACAGAGAAAGGAACTTGAAAGTAATTTGTAACGTAACGAGTAAAGTAATCCGTTACTTTTCAGCGAAAGTAATTTGTAACGGTATTCCATAATATTTGAGGCTCTGGTAATTTGTTATTGTAAGTCATTACAATTTTCAAGTAACGAGCTCAAGTCTACACAGCCATACAGCTGTTATCACTTCCACAAGTCTTCTTTTCATCCTACACGCTATACACGCTATGAAACCTATTCCCATACACGCTATACACGCTATGAAACATACATTATACACATATGAAGCCTATTAATCCGGAACTACAACTTCAAAAAACTATCCAAAGGTCAAATTACTTTTTATCAGATCTCACCACCGTATTCGAAACCAAGAGCACGTCATTCGTTTCAACCGTTTCAACCAATCGCCTGACGAGGAGCCCGTTGTCGTCACGCTTCGACGGCGCACTTTAGTTCACGTTTCTGCCGCCGTCTCGGGGGTCTCAGGCATCGTTCCGGGCGTGAATATTACCGCAATTGTTTAATTGATTGGTGCGGCATCCAAACTCCCGTTCGGGCTGGAATTTGGTCAACCGTGTCTGAGACGTGCCTGACGACCACTGTCAAGTGAAATTTCGAAATTGCCTTCATAATCCCTTAAACTCATGACTGTTTCTTTTTGTTTGTGTCAGCAATATTTTGTATTTGTATTCTTTTGTGAGTACATGTTTTTTAATAATTATTATGCAACCTATCGCAGATTTCTGGGTATCTGGGTTGTAATGTTACCCACTAAATTTAGCGAAAAATTCCGTCAAGTGACCTATGCACCAATTCTGGTTCCCCGCAAAATTTAACAGAAAAAAACATGTGACCTATGTATCAATTCTATTTCCCCGCTAAATGTAGTGAAAAAAATCGGCGTTACCTGACCTATGCAAAGCAATAATCCAGTTTTCCCCGCTAAATTTAACAGAAACGTTGACGTCGCGTGACATATGCACCAATAGAGTTTCCCCGCTAAATTTAGCGGAAATATGAACTTATCGACCTATGCACCAAATCATTTCCCTCCCCCCAAATCTGGCGGGAAAATTGATGTCATCTGACCTGACATCACATGACCTATTCACCAATTCAGGTTCCATGCTCAATTTAGTGTAAAAACTTTCTTCACGTTAGTTGTGTACCAATTCAGTTTCCCCGCTTAATTTAGCGGTAAAATTATAATCACGACCTATACACCAATTCATATTCCTGCTAAATTTTGTAAGAAAATTGATGTCACGGGACTTCACATCGCGTTACCTATGCACCAATTCCGCTTCCCCTCTAAATTTGGCGGAAAAATTGATGTCACGTGACCTGTCGTCACGGAACCTAAAGACAACGTCAGGTTCCCCGCTAAATCTAGTGGGGAACCTAAATTTAGCAGGCCTCGTAACAAAAAAAAAAAGAGGCAAACATGATGAATGCTATTGCAGTCCATAAACAACCAACAATAGTGGTTTCTGAAGCCATTTTGTATTTAGGTATGTCGTGCCAAGACCATTGTCGTGTTCTTGGATACCGTGATAGACTGATTAAATTATTGATCGATGAGACATATGAACTCGAAGCAATTAATAGCCAATAAATTTTATTATGACTACTTTAGATCTCTCGCTTGCGAAGCAAATAAAGTTTGACTTGATTAATTTCACATCATCTGTCCAGTTGCGAAATGTATTTAGGAGAAGGCAGAAATAAACAGTAACCATAAAATCATTATTTGTTAAACGAAATCTCCAAATTATCTGGCATTAAGCTGTGTTTGACATTATCAGGAAAGATTAGGTCGATTTAACATTTTCTGTTACATAAAAGGCAGCTTCATCAAGACTCACGTATATATTCATAATCTTGTCTCGTTAATACGGACACGTCCGTTCTCCCGAAATCGCCTACAATGAGAGTTTTCTTTTTATTATAGAGATACAAAACGGTTGTTTTAAACCAGTTCACCCGCTGCAATAATAGAGGATTGTATTAAAGGCTCCGCATTGACGCGACAAGACAGACTAACATATGAAGTCCTACATATTCCAATAAAATTATTTACGTAACCTGCTGATAAGGTGTACAATTACTATTGTTTCGGTAATTATTACAAATTCAAAATAGTACCATAAACCAGAAATACTGGCTCTACTTCAAACCATAAAGTATAGTTTGCAATCGACGAAAATACACCATTCCTCTTTTCAATATAAAAGTAATATCACATATGTATACCAATTAACACGGGAGAGTTAAGGCATTTCAAATTATTGGGAATAAGTCTTAGAGCGTCAGATGTTGATATGGAACCATAAATATTATGTCTGGAAAAGAATATAAGTGATGCAGCTGAAACAATGAGCAATTCTTGAATAAAATTTAAATTGTGAACAAAATATTGGATTCTGAACTTTGCAGGTTTCACTTGGCAAACAACAAAAAAGCGAAACAACTAGAATAAATAAATTTTTTACACACCTCTCCCGGTGACTAATATCGTAGAGGTGAAAGCAGAATAAACTAATTTATACCTCTCAATATATAAATTTTTGAGTATTTTGCAAATTCACCAACCAAAAACAAGAAGTCAGAATATAACCGTAGTTATCCATATAACTTTTCATTTGATTCACATCTTAATTAGATAGAAGAAAACGGTAACAACGTATTTTTGCACTATTAACTGTGGGAATGTGCGCTCAAGTGAAAATAACTTCACTTCATGTGTATGCAAATGCTCTGGATTACGACGAGGACAGCATGCACATGTGCACCATTTGAAGGAAAGGATGTAATAAAATGGTTTGAGTGTTTGAACATAAACCCGTTTACAAACTTTATTTGATATAAGGAATAAAGCTAGAACTAATAAAAACTCGTTACTCGGTAAAGTGGAAATTCTTTTTTGATTTAAAAGAGGATGGCAAAAGGATATTAAAATACCATAAAAATGTACAACAAACGACAACAAAAAGTGCGCGGGGAATGGATAAATGATCATGTCAAGGGAAAACGTGTGCACCTCTTTCAAAATTGATGAAGCTAACGTTTCTCTGAAAACGCGTCAACATGCAGGTATATGACCCTGATGGTGAAATTGAAAAGAGAACGGCTCGTTTCTGCACAAATGTTTTTTTTTTAAACTTTCGTAGCACAGTGTTGTTTTTGACATTTGCTGTAAGATAAAGACTTTCATAGCTTTACAACTGGACACTCAAATGCCGACAATCGATAGTTGTAGATCGGATAGCTGACCACGTTGATGGAAGTTAATAGAAGAAAAAGAAGAAGTGGAAGATGATGATGACGAAGATGATGATGACTTGCGGCTGTTCTTTTAAATCGGGGACGTATTATATATATGTTGCTAAGGGCCCAGACTGGGGGTTTTCTTAGCCCTTCTGCTACTCGAGAAGCCACCAATATTTTGCACTTTATTTGGTTGTGTTTACCAATATACCCTCGCCCTTCGTCTTTCATTGTCTTAGAGTCAGCGCCCGGAGCAGGCCCAAAGACGAGTGATGCTGCCAGCGCCCGCTCACTGCGTATCTGTCCGCACTCTGGAGGTTGTGCTGGGTGCAAGCCTGGCGCGCCCAGCACCCAGCACATATTTCAGTGGTTGCATCATCTTCACCAGAAACTCGACACACTGGCGACTCCGTCGCCTGGTTGTAGCACCGGCGATTCACCCGTGTTCGTAGAGCCCTGGCGCTTGCCTCAATGGTATACGGCTGACCAGGCTGTTGTCTCTGCTGATGTCTCTTGATTCCACTGAGTGTACACGCGTAGCGTCGATTGAGACTGTGCCGTCTCTGCCCACTGAAGCGCCTCCTCCTATCTCGCCCTAGTCCGTATCTCCAGTTACCACCTCTTATTTGGTGTGGCATTGACTGGGACTCTAAAGAAGCAGTACTTCTTTTCTAGCTGGTACAGCAGCTTCCTCCAGCAGGTCTGTATAGACGAAAAGTCTCTTGGTTCACCGACTGCGATCCACGAGGCGGAGTAAGCGCTCATGCGTATCGCTCGAAGTTTGCTCGCTTTACAGAGCGACGAACATGTGCGTGCTGGGCTGTGGAGATTGCACCGTGGGCTGTGGATTCGCAAACATAAAAACATGTGAATAGGTAGACCTCAAGGAAAGTTTTAGCTGATCCGAAGAACGCCTATTTTGAGTTACAACTTGCTGAGGAGGCTCGTTCGTAGACGGAATATGGATCAAACACGGGAGCAGAATAGAGGGTGGAAGCGAAAATGACGTAAAAGTCTTCGAATTGTACTAATGATTGGACGCAGACACGACGACTCCCCAGTGAGACTGAATTACGCGAGCGGGGAGCTGCTGTCGCTATGACACACGTTACAGAATAGCGTAAATGCATTCGAAGTTTTGCACTTCCTGAGAATTTTGATGAAAGCCTCACGAGATTAGTTTCGCCCTTCAAGGTTGTTTACTGGTGGCCTAGTAGGCCCGGGATTGTCGTACGATGTGAAACGATAAAAATATTCGCTACAAAAATGAAAACAAAACAGTATACAGTGCAAAAAAGAATTATTAGTAAAAACTCATAAGAGCAGAGCTACTTTTTTAATGGTAATGAATGAATTCTGTAAGCACAGTGCCATGATTTATACACTCGAGGAAAATAATGTAAAACTCGAAACTCTTATTGTCTAGGCCACTTCTATGCTCCGTTTTTCGATAACTTGGCGAACTGTGAAGACTACGGCCACTGCGACCAATAACAGCGCCGAAGTGAGGCACGTAACACTAGTTCACGGGGCGTGTGTTTCACTGCGTGAAATGCGAGGCCCGGAGAAACCACCTGTCGCCTGCTGGCCACCAGTCGTCAGCTGCGAAACAAACCAACTTCGAATGAACGTCCATCTCCGCAACATTTCCGTCCGCTAGAATAGCGAACTCTTTGGGTAGAGTTCATGAGACAACCAAACGCTCAATTTACCCGCTAATGTGCGACGGGTGCTAGTGCCAGGACACAGTGTGATGTTTTAAGCGGAAACGGTTGATTATACGGCAGCGATCGCCATTGGCCCCGGCGCTGCAAGGGAAAAAAATCAGGATGGGATACTATTCTGGAGTCACTTTTTAGAACGCAGCTCTTAGGCGCCCGTTTCCGGCCAGGCGGCGTCGGCGTAACCGGTAAGGTCACGTGACCCCACTTGTCACGTGACCCTCCCACAGGTCACGTGACCCCCACCCTGGGTCACATGACCCCCAGGTCACGTGACCCCCTCCCCCCGAGGACACGTGGACCCCCGTGAGGGGAGGAAGAGAAAGGAGAGGTATACCCTCCCCTCAGTACCCGTTCCCTCCTCCTCCTCAAGAGCTGCGCTCCAATTCGGCGTTACAAAGAGTTGCAAACGGCTTTCATTTTTTTTCAATACCCCTCACTCTTTATTGTGATGCGGATATCGCTTCTAACGTGAACTGCGATTTAGCAGTCTCCGAGTTTACTCGCCCAGCTCTACTGTTCTTTTTTGTTTCAATATAACTGAAACCTGGAATTTTGTGAATATTTATTGCTAGCTTTCATATCTTTTTGATAGATATTGAATCGCTCCAATTAAATTGCTGTTTAAAAACAAAAAGTCTAGAATTACTTTTTGTCGCGTACGGCGCTGTTGCTCTGGCGGTAACGAGGTCCCCTTGGCCTTAAAAACGGAGTGTTATCACGTGCCTTGCTCCGGCGCTTTTATTGGGTCGTGGGGGCCGCAGCCTGTACACTTCGCCAAGTTATCGTGAAATGGAGTATAGCCAGTATAGCGCTCGAGACAGGGAAACGGACGCTCGCAGATGCGTGAGATCGAAGGGCCGCCTCCGGGACTCGGGTGCCGCGCGCGGCCCGCGGCTGTTTGCAGCCCTTGCTTCAGAGACCGCATTCTTAGTATATATACATACAAAAATGTGTCGATATATTTCAGATAAATAGTTTAGAATGTGACTTCAGAATTGTATTCTGAGATAAATCAGCACTGTTAAATCGGTACATAATAAAAAATCAGCAGAACCCATCCTTTGGGAATGATTATCTACGTTAATGCGAATAGCATCAAACGGTGCGGAGTTATGCGCGTTCGTCAGGTGGCCGGCACACTCTAGATACGCCAGCCCACTCTTGAGGCAGATTCTAAATTTGTTGACACTTTCACAGCCCTGCGCACGATCTCCGCAGCCCAGCACGTGCGTTTGTGTCACTTGGGAAGGCGAGCAAAGCACGCGCCATACGCACAAACACTCAAAATGGTACCGACCAGACTTTCTGGCGTCTCAGCTAGTCTCAACCAACGGTACTCTAAACGGTTGTTTATATCTTTACCATAGGACGCGCTTACAGCGCTGTCACAGCTACTCGGTGCGCGCGCGTTCCATGCACGAGGGCTCATTCCGCTCTCGTGAGGCTGAGCACGGCCGCTACATCACCCTCTCCCGAGCGCGGGAGAGGGTGAGCTAGCGGCCGTGCTCAGCCTCACGAGAGCGGAATGAGCCCTCGTGCATGGAACACGCGCACCAGCATGTGACCGCTGTAAACGCGATATAAACAGGCCGTTTAGAGTGCGTTGAATGACTGCCTTCATAGCTCTGTGGTTAGCGCGTCTGCCTGCTGATCAAAGGGTCAACGGTTCGAATCCCAGCCGGCGCCGGTCTTTTTTATTTATTTATCGACCCGCGGCGTAAGAGGTTAGATAGCCAGATAGATATATAGATAGATAGATAGATAGATACATAGACGAAAAGTGCGTGAAGTATCCAAAGAATGCTATTCGCATTAAAAGTGTTTCTAGGGACCGTTCTTGTTTCCGTTTTTACGATATACGACTCTGCCTTACTTGTGCCTATCTTTTAAGGACCATGTTTTCAAACTTTACTTCCAGATAAATTGTTCATGGGACTCAACACGTACAAAGGCTTGAAGGGAGTTACATCGCTGTAATAGTTTTGTGAATGATGTTGAGTAAGTGGCGCTCTCTATCAAAGCTGAAAGAAAAACCTTAATGAATAAGACAAGCTGCGCACAAGCAAATCGACGGTCCTTCTCAATTTTAGTACAAAGCCCCGTGCAAGCCCTTAATTTATTTAAAAAAAGATAAATACTGGGTTCAGTTGCAACTAATTCCGGATACTTATATGAGGGCGCAGATATTGGTTTGCCGTAACTGTCTTCATCCGCTTGATTGTCTGCCTTGGAAGTTAGTCACGGTCACAGTTGATTTCAAAACTTGAGCATCACCATAATTTATCATATCACAGGTCAGCATGTCCGAACATGTGTAAATCACAATCTAAGTTCAAGGAGATTCTGCAACCATGTACAACATGATTATCAGAAGAAAAAAAGGAATTTGTTGTGTATGTATAAAACGATGTAAAGGCTATACCTATTCGCACTACCACGGTGCGCTGGTATTCACCCTGTAAATTGTGAATTCGCCATATTAAATTTGTTCTTTGTGTGCTGTTCCTCTGAGTGGGAGATTCTGTTCTTTGGCGCTTCGGCGCGACACAACAATGGCGACGAGGATTGGATAGAAGATCGAACGAACCGAGTGACAACGTGGCAAACAGCACAATGCCGAAGTTCACGGAGTTCAAGCCGGAGGAGGACGACGTCGACGAGTATCTCGAACGCTTCGAGATTTTCCTTCGAGTGAACGCCGTCAAGACGGAAGACAAGGCCGTGACACTGCTGAACTACATCGGTAAAGCGTCGTACCAGGTTCTGAAAACCTTGCTCGTCCCAGACTCGCCGGTATCGAAATCGTACGACGTACTTTCCGAGGTGCTGAAACGCCACTACGCACCCAAGCGCTTAGTGATTGCAGAGCGCACGAAGTTCCATTGGAGAAATCAAGAGGTCGGCGAGAGCCTAGCGGACTTCTCCTTGGCTATCAAGAAGCTCGCCCAGACATGCGCGTTCAAGGACTACCTCGACCAGGCTCTTCGGGACCGGCTCGTGGCTGGGTGTCGCGACCCTGAGGTACAGCGGACACTCATCCAGCTCGACGATGATTACTTCGACGAAGTTCTCAAGGTGGGCCTGGCCAAAGAACTTTCTCTGCGCAAAACGGACGAGATACGACAGCCCGGCGTTCCGGACTCAATGGACGTGCACCGCGTTCAAGGTGATGGTGAAGGACACTCCCGGTGTCCGCCTTCCGCCACTGCATCGCCACAGGTCCAGTATCAGCGTACGGTAGGCCCTTGTTTTAGATGCGCTAGTACCGTGCATGCTTCCGAGAAGTGTCCGTTTTTGAAAGCAAAGTGTTTCAAATGTGGGAAGCAGGGGCACACTAAGGCGGTGTGTAGGGCCAAGCCTAAGCCTACTTCGAACACCAAGCGCGGACCTTGGAGCGTAACCTGTATGCGAAAGAATGACGCGTCTGCGGCATTCCAGAAGGTATTGGAAATCGAAGGAAAACCGGTGACGATGGAAATCGACACTGGTTCAGCAGTTACTTTGATGCCAGAAAGAATGTATGTGAATTTGTTTCCTCACGTTGCCCTGCGAGGCGAGTGACATGCGTCTCCGAACGTACACCGGGGCTCTGGTGCCAATCAAGGGTGTAGCGAGCGTTAATGTAAAAAACGGGAAGCTACCAAGCGAAAAGTTACCTTTGATTGTGGTAAAATCCGCGAATGCCCAGCTGCCAGCTCTTCTAGGCAGAGACTGGATCGAGCAGTTAGAAATTAACTGGTCGGGCGTGGGTCGTATCGAGAACGATACGATGACAGACTCACTGAAAAGGTCGTTCCCTAGCGTCTTTGAAGGTCCAGTGGGGCCGATAAAGGGTTTTCAGGCAAGGATTGTACTGAAAGAAAACTCTCAACCTGTGTTTTGTAAACACAGAGTGGTGCCATACGCATTCAGAGAGCAAGTAGAAAGTGAGCTTGAGAAAATGGTGGCGCAGGGCATTCTGAGGCCTGTAAAGAGTAGTGAATGGGCAACACCCCTCGTTGTGGTTCCCAAGCCAGGGGGTAAAGTTCGCATCTGTGGTGACTACAGTGTGTCCGTAAACCCACAGGCGACGGTGGATCACTACCCACTACCGAGGGTAGATGAGGTATTCAACAACTTTCGGGGGTGTGGCATCTTCGCTATTTTGGACCTAAAGACTGCATACTTGCAGTTAGCCCTTGACGAAGCGTCGCGGAAACTGCTCACAGTGACCACTCACCTAGGATTGTTTGAGTTTTTACGTATGCCTTACGGAGTCTCAAGCGCACCAGCAATTTTCCAGAGTGTAATGGATAAGATTTTGTTGGGCCTAACCAAGGTAGCGTGCTATCTTGACGATGTACTGGTGGGTGGCGTAGACCAAAATGACTGCAACCAGAGAGTCTTGGAAGTGTTGAAACGTTTTCAGGAACATGGACTTTGTGTGAATCAGGACAAGTGTCAATTTTTTGTACGTGAAGTGCGTTACTTGGGATACTGTGTTGAGTGACCAGGGTTTGAAGCCATGCCCTGAGAAGGTAGAGGCTATCAAAAAGGCACCCGCACCAAGTAACGTGACGGAGGTTAAGGCATTTGTGGGGCTGCTAGCTTTTTATGCTCGTTTCCTCCCAGACTTGGCTGCCACACTGGGACCTTTGTATGAACTCTTGAAGAAAGACAAGAAGTGGCATTGGTCGGCAGAATGCCAACAGGCTGTAGACAGAAGCAAAGAGCAATTGTGCAGTGCTGGGGTGATTGTCCTCTACGACCCTAGTCTACCACTTCGAGTGACGGCCGACGCATCCAGCTATGGCCTCGGAGCAGTCTTAACCCAAGACATGGGAAACGGGGACTACAGACCAGTGGAGTTTGCGTCCAGGACGCTTACTGTGGCTGAACAGAACTACGCACAAGTGGAAAGAGAAGCCTTGGCACTCGTATTTGCGGTCAAGAAGTTCCACAGGTATCTCTTTGGGCGTTCGTTCACCCTGGTAACAGACCATTACCCGCTAACGTCGATCCTGGGACCTAAGTATTCTACAACAGCCATAGCTGCTGCGAGGATCCAGAGGTGGCGCTTGTTACTTGCAGAGTACAGCTTCAAGATCCTGTACCGCAAGGGCGGGGAGCTCGGGGATGCTGATGCCCTATCGAGACTTCCTCTGAAGACAACTGTGGGAGAAGAAAGTATGTTGAAATATTTTTCACCCACAGAGCAACCGCTTCTTTCAAGTGCCGATGTGGGGAAGGAGACCCTCAGCGACCCCTTGCTGCAACGTGTCCTTGAACACACCAAGAGAGGTTGGCCAACATCCGTGCAAGATCCAGGGTTGCAACCCTTCTGGCAGAGGCGGGAGACGCTGTCAACGGACCAGGATTGCCTCCTGTGGGGGATTAGAGTCGTGATTCCACAGGCACTACAGGCTGCGGTCCTCGAGAGCCTGCATGAAGAACATCCAGGAATGGTGCGTATGAAACAACTTGCAAGAGGGCATGTGTGGTGGCCCGGAATCGACGCCATGATCGAGAACAAGGTGCAGTCGTGCGAGATCTGCCAAGCGGTCCAAAACGACGTTCTTCCAGTACCACTCCAGCCATGGAAGATGACCTCGCGGGTCTTCGAACGCATTCATTTGGACTTTGCAACCAAGTCGGGAACCAACCTGTTTGTTTTGGTTGACAGTTTTTCTAAATGGGTTGAGGTCCTGCCCATGTCTTCCACAACCGCACCCCAGACAGTCGAGAAACTGATGGCTGTCTTCGCACAGTTTGGACTACCCGAAGAAGTGGTGACTGATGGAGGCCCCCAGTTTCGAAGCGAGGAGTTCAAGAACTTCTTGAAGGATCAGGGAGTGGTGCACACCATGACGCCACCCTACCACCCGGCTTCGAATGGCGCCGCGGAGAAAGCTGTGCAAACAGTCAAGCGAGCGCTGCTCAAGCAGGTACTTGAAGACGACCTCCGAGGGAAGAGACGGAATATCCAGGAGAAGTTGTCGTGTTTCCTACTTGCCTACCGGACGACACCACACACAAGTACTGGAAAGGCCCCTGCAGAGCTGTTCCTGGGACGGCTTCCACGGACCCGACTGTCGCAGCTCAAGCCAGGTGCAACGTCCCTTCCACGACGAGAAAAGCAGAACAAGAAAAAGGAGCTGGCAGACAAGCGCAGAGGTTCAACGAAACTCTTTCAAGTGGGCGACAGAGTATGGGTCAGAAATGTGAGGGGTGAGAGAGTAAACTGGACTAAAGGAATTTTAAAGAAAGTAATCAGTCCGGTTACATACCTGGTGCGGGTGGCTAACCAGATTCGTTATGTGCATGCTGATCACTTGCGCTTTCGAAGTGAGGGCTCGTCCCGATCAGCCTCTTCGGAGAGTGGATCGAGTGACAGTGAGAGTGTTGACGAACCGGGCGAATGTGAGGTGCCTATGCCACCGCATGCTGATAGTAGCATAGCTGCTCAGGAAGTTCGACGGTCGAGCAGAGCTCGACGTCCTCCAAATAGACTGGTGTACTAGTGTTCGTTTTATGTAAGTGTGGAGGAGTGTTGTGTATGTATAAAGCAATGTAACAGGTACCCATTCGCACCACCAGGGTGCGCTGGTCTTAGCCCTGTAAAGTGTGTCTTCGCCATATTAAATGTGTTCTTGTGTGCTGTTCCTCTGAGTGGGAGCTTCTGTTCTTTGGCGCTTCGGCGCGACACAACAGAATCATGTTATCGTCTTTCTTCAGAACGATTTAAATCACGAAAGGTTCTTATGCACTTTCGTATTTTTTTTTTTCATTTTTAAATGCATAGTGATTGTTCTCAAGCAAACTAGCCCAATGCATCATACTGGGTGTTTGGTTTTATTTGGAACATATAGTTGTTAAACACATTGGGTGGAATTACATCGATGGTGTCTTCACCGTCTGTTCATGCAAGTCAACTGACATTTGATTGCTAGGAAACCACCAGGTTAAGTTGATTAAGTTAACGGCGTAGAACATGAATTATTATGTAGTTATTGCGTATTTGTCGCCTCATTTCAAAATAAAACAAAGAAAGCTCTTTGGAAGACCAGTACAAACTGATACATAGAAGTATGACGTACTCGTTTCAGCACCTTGTAACTTTTCGGCAGAATGGTCCTAATGGGCGCTCTCGACGATACGCTGCCGAGATGGAGACGAAATGTTCGAAGCGAGTACATTATTATTCAGCTCAGTAATGTAAACAACACTCATTGCGCCTCTTCCGTGTTGAATTTCAGAGTGATGTGGTAAAAATGTAAAGTTTAGCAGTTAAAGACGTAGACGGAATTATACGCAAGGTTCCGTTTTACAGGGTTTATTTTTGTTTGAATTTGGGAGTGCATTCTTCTCGATTTAATACTTTCTACATATTTGTTGATTTTCTGTGCTAACTGTCGATGCCAGAGAAGGAATCGGTGTTTATCCGTGCCTTGTTTGAGACAAAGCAACAGATTGGGTCAGATTCCCCGATCTTTAGAGGATATGGGCGCAAAGGGAATACTTGGAAAAACTCAATGAACCAAACAAAGAACTTCGGAAAGGTTGATTTTGTTTTGTGTGTTTCACGCCCCATGTCTCGGGTAATTCATCAATACGGTAAAAAGTAGCCACGAGGACAGTTCATTGCGGCTGTGTTTAAGGTAGATGCGAAACAACATTGTAGTTTGAGATTCGTTTTTCGCTGTGGAGCTTTGGTTGTGCTAATCGAAGGGCAGCTGCAATTCTGAAATAAATGTAAGGGCGCAACCGCGCTGGTTTGCATTAAACATGATACTAAAAAAACCGAGACTGCAGGTAATGACACACACACTCAAAAGTCTCAAACACAGCTGAAAGTTTATTTTACAAAACCTGGTTAAATAGGAAAAATATTACTAAAATGAAGAAGAGAAAACCGCTAAGAACACCTCTTTCCACAAAAGTACATTCCAAACAGTTGGCAGGACAATGACGGCCTCCGCGTCATCTTCCTCCTTCTTATCTTTGAACCCTGTCACCCCAACTTAAAACGAACAAAACAACTTTTCTTCCCGGAAACTTATAGACACTTCAAGGACAACACTAAGCCTAAGAAACCACCGAAGTTCGTAGTCCAAATAAAACGAAGGCTTATTAACAGCGTTTCCGTGACTTAGTATTGTGAGTGATTCGTTTATAAAACGTTTGTGGTCATATTTTTTCCTTTCTTCCACTGATGTCAAATTCCACAACGGTATACAATTCTTACATTCGACCAGATGTTTCGAAACTTCGAAGTACGGGTCCTCTTTCTTTTATACAGCGCTTATGTTCCGTCAACTGTTCACTGTTATACAACGCTTAGCTTGTCCGATATAACGAAGGCCACACAAAAGGGTATCTTGATAAATGACACCTGACAAACAATCCACATCTTTTTTGTGTGTGTTTTTTCGAACAACCTGAAATAGTCGACGCAAAGAGGGTCAAACGGTTCATTCTATAATCCGTGCTAAAGGCTGTGTCGACATTGAACTTGTTGGATAACGCTTTGATATTGTGAGACATTCTATGAAAATACGGAAGGACAACCCGCTTTGAAGGTCTAGTACATTTTTTAATTGACTTTTTTGGAGATAGCAGATACACCAATTGTCTTAAAATGAGCTCCTGAGGATAACCCGCAACGCCGAAACGTTCGGTCAGACAACGAAGAGATGAGCCAATCGAATGCGAGCAAGACTTCTGTACTGATGCTTTTACAAGATTCCTGAATTATCCCCAATTTCACATGCTTTGAGTGGCAGCTGCTGAAGGGAAGAAGAGGTTTTGCTACGGCCTTCCCGTACTCCCAACAAAGACCTGAACTAGTTCTGAGTTGAAGATCGAGGTATTGAAGGCGACCATCCTTCGGTCTCTCCATGGAAAACTTTAACTCGGGGGCTCCTTCGACCACTACCTTCAGCATAGACTCCGCTAGCGACGTATCTGTAGAGCAAACCAAAATATCATCGACGTATCTCCTCACCAGTGTTTCATTAGGTGACCTATTACTTAAAAGACTCAAGAAGACATAAATCGAGACTCCTTAGATAAATATCCGAAAGAGCTGGGACTACCGTTGAACCAATACACACTCCTCGTTGTTGGATATATTCCCGAAAATCATGCTGCACCACTGTGGAGCCTAAGTACACCTCTAAGATCTTACGAACGTCCTGAACCGAAAATTCCTGATTGCGATTGAAAACTGATCAATTGTTCCTACAAAAAAACTGCTCGCCCGAGCCAATAAGGTCTTTGGTTCAAGAGAATAATAAAGATACTTTATATCTGGTGAAAAGACCCTGCACCTCTTCCCATGGAACGGTTGTAAGTTAGCCACTAAATCCTCAGAAAACCGCAACGACAACGGGGATTTTGTATCCAAAATAGTAAGAGTCTGCTGAAGAAATAATGACAACATTTTTTGACACGTGCCATTCTCCTTTATGGCCACCCTAAGAGAAAAATGCACCTTATGATATTTAAGAAGAAAAATATATGCCAAACATGTCCTTAGAAACGCTACTGATTCTGGTGGCTAATGCAGTTACGATCGGCGTCCTTAAAGACCTTCACAATTTCCCTTTTTGAGTAGCCTCAAACTACTTTCAAACGGCTTAAACAACCCTGATATGGCTTCGTGCGATTTCCTCCAGAACTCAACTACAGGTAACGCCCGAAAACACACCTGTCTTGTCGGTTTCTAAGAGTACGGCTTCTTTCTCTTCTAACTCCTTCTTCACTGATACAGTTTTACTAAAATTTCTACGGTCGCTTTTGTATGAATCGTTTACCAAATCAGACATCCTTTTCAGAGAAGGCGCCACCAGTGCAGTTTTTCCCGCCGGGTTAGCGACGGCGCTAGACACATTGTGAATGTCAGGCACGATATGCATTCTGGACGGTTTTACGTTTATACAAAACTTAGGACCGTTCGCTAGAGATGCGTTCCGTTCCGCAGCTTTGAGAGGCGAAAACTACATGGGTTGATAATCCTCTTAAGTACAGATAATGCGGATAATAAAACCGTACCGAATTTCTCCTGAGAGTATGTCCTAAGTCTTAAACATCTAAATGCTACGTCATAGTTAAATTTTTTCAGCACAAGTCACTGATTGAACATTGGCTTATTCAATGTTCAATCACGAGCAAAACAACGCGATTTCTATTATTGGGATTGATTCTTTGTTGGGAGCCATGGCAGTTAGGAAAAGGAGAGAGGAAGGCTTCTAAATATGGAACGCTTCTCAAAGCAACACCCTACACTAGAAAGTTTTCAATTTGTCCCTCGGTAATTCCCGACTGAATATAAAATAGAATTGATATCGGGAGATGTGAAATCACGTGACATCCGGTTATGTGAATTCGGTAGCATCCGAACACACATACATGCACACGCGCGCACGAACACGAGCACAACACACGCACACACAAACACTCCTACCGCGCACACACAAACACACACACTCACTCCATGCACACACACACACACACACACACACACACACACACACACACACACACACACACAAATACTCCTACACAAATAAAAATAAATATACATATCAAAGACACCCATTCGAATAATCCTTCAGAAACAGGGCGAACGAGCGAACATAACTGGTGAGTTGATTTTGCTACATATCGTTATCATCTGCAAAGATAAAATCGGAGAAAATGAAAAAAAAGAATAATTTTGTCCTATACTTTTGATTATGGTCAACGACCAGAATGAGCCAACTCAAGGCGCATTTTTGAAATATGCCAGCATTTATGGCTATGATGATAAAAATAGCCGAATCAGGCAGGAGGCTCTGTTAAATACAATAGCAGTTAAAATAAACGGAGTTTCTGGGTTTCTGGGAAAACGTCAAATGCCTTTTATAATTTTTTTAATCGTCTCGAGCGTCGATTGGTTCACTCGCCCGGACAGTAATGTTCCGTTTAAGAAGTAGCTAATGCTAAGTTCGTAAAACACTGACTGATTTTGTTGGGGAGGAATTGACCATTTGCTATATTCCCAAGCGCACCGGCCGCAGTCGAGGAATCATGGGAACGGTGTTCTTAACTCCCTAGTGATCGGTAAATTCGACCAATTTCGCGGTTACCTAGTTTGAGCGTAATTCAGGTCACCTGAAAAAGCGCCTTATAGAGCCCAAGGATCCGGTCATATCACTTTTAAACTTTCTCGTCAATGTCAGCATTTTTGATACTGTACATGCCACTATCACCCTTTCAACCTGGCTGAGCTGCAGGAATATCTTACAATATTATAATTCTGGTGATTTTTGTTTTTGGGAATTGCTTAAAAAACCGACAATTCACAACAACAAAAAACAGGATATCAGCTCGGAATCAGCAGGGCTGTTTGTATCGTTTTTAGCGTTTTTGACAATATCAGCGTCTCTGAAGCTGTACGAGATTGATAATAATGTAAGAAATTTCTGCAGCTCAGTTAAGTTCAAGTGTATATAGCATGCACAGTAACGAAAACGCTGACATTCACGAGAATTTTAAAAGTGATTTGACGGGTCCTTGGGCACTATACGGTGCTTGTTTGGGGTGACTTCGAATTACACCCCATAATGTGTAACCATGGAAGTGGTCGAAGTACCGATCACTAAGGAGCTGAAGGAACACGGTTCCCATGATTCCTCAGTGCGCGCCGGGGCGCTTGGGGGATATGGTAAATGGTCTATTCGAAAGCTTGAATGCTCGCCTTCAAGGAGGAGGGATGTATTTGGAAGAAAGATAAAGAAAGAACAGCTTCAACTCACCCTCGGTGCAAGTAAGGTGTTTTAAATGCCGAACGTCATTTTGTTTTTAATTACACAAATAAAGTTTAAATTGATTCTTCTCTGCTGGCGAAGCACGTGCTATCAAGAAACAACGAAAAAAAACACAGCTACAAGTAGAAGTTGTGGATGGGACAAGCGCTCGTCTCTTCTCGCTCCTACCACGTCTTTGTGTTTTTGCTCTGTTTCTCGATATAGTAATGAACCAACTCGTTTGCGTCACCACCTTAATACTTAGCATATCTGTTTAAACGGAGTTCACTTCACACAATATATTCGATCGTGCGCTCTATTAAGAAGGCAAAAACTATCAAGAAACAATACATGCATACAATAAGTTTGGCTACACGAAAATTGCCTTATTATTTGGCATTCATTCACTATGTTATATAAAATAGTTAGCTTGTCGTTTGAACCACATTCATCGACCGAAAGATAGCCCTATATAAACCGGGATTAATATTGATAAAACGTCTGGCTTAATATTTATGCACGATAAAAACATGATTACAAGCTCTTTCTGATCTATCATTTGGTTCATACTGTTCCTGTCCTAATTCAAATTAAAAATTTGTGCCGAAACGAGACACCTTGTATATTTTACAACATAAAGCACAGTTTGTGATTAGCGAAGCCATACCAGTTGTCCTCCAGAGTCAGTTGAATTTGAGCGTTTTACGCAACAGACCAACAAAGGATATCTGGCGGGTCCCAGCGAATTACTGATGATTATTAACGCAGAATGTGTGAATGAGGTGGTTTTATGCGGGAAGTGTAAGGCTCGAGTGTGACAAAAAATATAGTTACTCGCACGCGAAGGAAACATAAAGCATGTATAGCCCACAGGAGGTGATGCATTGGTATTCAAAACAAATACGAGGATTACTGGACGTTCATAATTCATGAATTTTTATTATAAATAGGCTTGATTTATCGCGACCAGCGACATTCACCAAGGTGCTCAACGAGAATCGAGTCCCGGAACTCGCCGATCAGGATTCCAACGTCTTCAACTCAGCTACCCAAGGAGGACGTGAAAGGTAGCGCAAGCAGCTGGACTAAGTATGACTTGGCACCGACGGTCGCCTGCGGTAGCACGCGAATGCTCGTGGCAAGTGATACTTAGTCCAGCGTACTTAATACGCAGGAGACCGTCCGCGGCGACTCTTCTAGTCCAGCATACTTAGCCCGCAGGTGATCGTAGCGGAGGGTTATACTCAGTCTAGCATACTTAGACCGCAGGCGACTGTTAGCGGCGGGCACACAATACTTAGTCTAGCATGCTTTGTCTAAAGACGACTGACGGCGGGGAAATATACTTAGTTCAGCATACTTTGTCCGCAGCTTACAGTTGGCGGTGAGTGATACTTTGTCTAAAGACGACCGTCGGTGGTTGAGATATACTTAGTTGAGCATACTTTGTCCGCACCCTACCGTTGGCGGTGAGTCACACTTCGTCTAAAGGCGACCGTCGGCGGGGAGACATACTCAGTTCAGCATACTTTGTCCGTAGCCTACAGTTGGCGGTGAGTCATACACTTGTCTAAAGACGACCGTCGGCGGTTGAGATATACTTAGTTGAGTACACTTTGTCCGCACCCTACCGTTGGTGGTGAGTCACTCTTCGTCTAAAGGCGACCGTCGGCGGGGAGATGTACTTAGTTCAGCATACTTTGTCCGCAGCCTGCAGTTGGCGGTGAGTCATACTTTGTCTAAAGGCGACCGTCGGCGGTTGAGATATACTAAGTTGAGGATTCTTTGTCCGCACCCTACAGTTGGCGGTGAGTCACACTTCGTCTAAAGGCGACCGTCGGCGGGGAGATATAGTTAGTTCAGCATACTTTGTCCGCAGTCTACAGTTGGCAGTGAGTCATACTTCGTCTAAAGGCGACCGTCGGCGGTTGAGATATACGTAGTTGAGTATACTTTGTCTCCGCACCAGACCGTTGGCGGTGAGTCACAGTTCGTCTAAAGGCAGACCGTCGGCGGGGAGATATACTTAGTTCAGCATACTTTGTCCGCCGGCTTCCTACAGTTGGCGGCAGGTGAGTAATACTTTGTCTAAAGACGACCGTCGGCGGGGATATATACTTAGTTCAGCATACTTTGTCCGCAGCCTACAGTTGGCGGTGGTCATACTTTGTCTTAAAGACGACCGTCGGCGGTTGAGATATACTTAGTTGAGTCTACTTTGGCCGCACCCGAAACCGTTGGCGGTGAGTCACAGTTCGTCTAAAGGCGACCGTCGGCGGGGAGATATACTTAGTTCTGCATACTTTGTCCGCAGCCTACCGTTGGTGGTGAGTCACACTTCGTCTAAAGGCGACCGTCGGCGGGGAGATATACTTAGTTCAGCATACTTTGTCCGCAGCCTACAGTTGGCGGTGAGTCATACTTTGTCTAAAGACGACCGTCGGCGGTTTGAGATATACTTAGTTGAGTCTACTTTGTCCGCACCCAACCGTTGGCGGTGAGTCACAGTTCGTCTAAAGGCGACCGTCGGCGGGGAGATATACTTAGTTCAGCATACTTTGTCCGCAGCCCACAGTTGGCGGTGAGTCATACTTTGTAAGACGACCGTCGGCGGTTGAGATATACTTGAGTTGAGTCTACTTTGTCCGCACCCGACCGTTGGCGGTGAGTCACAGTTCGTCTAAAGGCGACCGTCGGCGGGGTGACACGCTTGGTTCTGCATACCGTGTCCACGCAGCCATTCACGTTGGCGGTGAGTAATACGCCTTTGTCTCATGATCGACTCGTCGGCGGTTGAGACGTACGTAGTTGAGTATACTTTGGTCCGCACCCGACCGTTGGCGGTGGAGTCACAGTTCGTCTAAAGGCGACCGTCGGCGGGGAGATATACTTAGTTCAGCACACTTTGTCCGCAGCCTACAGTTGGCGGTGAGTAATACTTTGTCTAAAGACGACCGTCGGCGGGGAGAGATATACTTAGTTCAGCATACTTTGTCCGCAGCCTACAGCTGGCGGTGAGTCATACTTTGTCTAAAGACGACCGTCGGCGGTTTGAGATACACTCGCAGAGTGAGTCTGCTTCTTGTTCGCACCCGACCGTTGGCGGTGAGTCAGCAGTTCGTCTGGAAAGGCGACCGTCGGCGGGGAGAGATGTCGCGGATTCTGCATACTTTGTCCGCAGCCTACCGTTGGCGGTGAGTAATACTTTGTCTAAAGACGACCGTCGGCGGTTGAGATATACGTAGTTGAGTATACTTTGTCCGCACCCGACCGTTGGCGGTGAAGGTCACAGTTCGTCTAAAGGCGACCGTCGGCGGGGAGATATACTTAGTTCAGCATACTGTCCGCAGCCTGCAGTTGGCGGTGAGTAATACTTTGTCTAAAGACGACCGCCGGCAGGGAGATATGCCGTGATTCAGCATGTCACTTTGTCCGCAGCCTACAGTTGGCGGTGAGGTCATACTTGTCTAAAGACGACCGTCGGCGGTTGAGATATACGTAGTTGAGTATACTTTGTCCGCACCCGACTTCCGTTGGCGGTGAGTCACAGTTCGTCTAAAGGCGACCGTCGGCGAGATATACTTAGTTCTGCATACTTTGTCCGCACCCGACCGTTGGCGGTGAGTCACAGTTCGTCTAAAGGCGACCGTCGGCGGAGAGGCATACATAGTTCAGCATACTGTCCGCGGCCTACGGTTGGCGGTCAGGTCATACTTTGTCTAACGACGACCGTCGGCGGTTGAGATACTACTCAGTTGAGTATACTTTGTCCGCACCCGACCGTTGGCGGTGAGTCACAGTTCGTCTAATGGCGACCGTCGGCGGGGAGATATACTTAGTTCTGCATACTTTGTCCGCAGCCTACAGTTGGCGGTGAGTAATACTTTGTCTAAAGACGACCGTCGGCGGTTGAGATATACTTAGTTGAGTCTACTTTGTCCGCACCCGACCGTTGGCGGTGAGTCACAGTTCGTCTAAAAGCGACCGTCGGCGGGGAGATATCACGGTTCTGCATACTTTGTCGCAGCCTACAGTTGGCGGTGAGTAATACTTTGTCTAAAGACGACCGTCGGCGGTTGAGATATACTTGAGTTGAGTCGTACTTTGTCCGCACCCGACCGTTGGCGGTGAGTCACAGTTCGTCTAATGGCGACCGTCGGCGGGGAGATATATCAGTTCTGCGTACTTTGTCCGCAGCCTACAGTTGGCGGTAAGTAATACTTTGTCTGAAGACGACCGTCGGCGGTTGAGATATACTTTAGTTGAGTCTACTTTGTCCCGCACCCGACCGTTGGCGGTGAGTCACAGTTCGTCTAAAGGCGACCGTCGGCGGGGAGATATGCCCAGTTCTGCATACTTTGTCCGCAGCCTACAGTTGGCGGCGGTAGGTAATGGCACGTTGTCTAAAGACGACCGTCGGCGGTTGAGATATACTTAGTTGAGTCTACTTGTCCCGCACCCGACCGTTGGCGGTGAGTCACGGTTCGTCTAAAGGCGACCGTCGGCGAGAGATGATACCCAGTTCTGCATGCTTTGTCCGCAGCCTACAGTTGGCGGTGAGTCATACTTTGTCTAAAGACGACCGTCGGCGGTTGAGATATGCTTAGATTGAGTCTACTTTGTCCACCGACCGTTGGCGGTGAGCACGGTTCGTCTAAAGGCGACCGTCGGCGGGGAGATATACTTAGTTCTGCATGCTTACGTCCGCAGCCTACAGTTGGCGGTGAGTAACTTACTTTGTCTAAAGACGACCGTCGGCGGTTGAGATATACTTAGTTGAGTCTACTTTGTCTGCACCCGACCGTTGGCGGTGAGTCACAGTTCGTCTAAAGGCGACCGTCGGCGAGATATACTTAGTTCTGCATGCTTTGTCCGCAGCCTACAGTTGGCGGTGAGTAATACTTTGTCTAAAGACGACCGTCGGCGGTTGAGATATACTTAGTTGAGTCTACTTTGTCCGCACCCGACCGTTGGCGATGAGTCGGCAGTTCGTCTAAAGGCGACCGTCGGCGGGGAGATATACTTAGTTCTGCATACTTTGTCCGCAGCCTACAGTTGGCGGTGAGTAATACTTGTCTGAAGACGACCGTCGGCGGTTGAGATATGCTTAGTTGAGTCTACTTTGTCCGCACCCGACCGTTGGCAGTGAGTCACAGTTCGTCTAAAGGCGACCGTCGGCGGGGAGATATACTTAGTTCTGCATACTTTGTCCGCAGCCTACAGTTGGCGGTGAGTAATACTTTGTCTAAAGACGACCGTCGGCGGTTGAGATATACTTAGTTGAGTCTACTTTGTCCGCACCCGACCGTTGGCGGTGAGTCACAGTTCGTCTAAGGCGACCGTCGGCGGGGAGATATACTTAGGTTCTGCTATACTTTGTCGCAGCCTACAGTTGGCGGTGAGTAATACTTTGTCTTAAAGACGACCGTCGGCGGTTGAGATATACTTAGTTGAGTCTACTTTGTCCGCGCCCGACCGTTGGCGGTGAGTCACAGTTCGTCTAAAGGCGACCGTCGGCGGGGAGATATACTCTAGTTCTGCATACTTTGTCCGCAGCCTACAGTTGGCGGTGAGTAATACTTTGTCTAAAGACGACCGTCGGCGGTTGAGATATACTTAGTTAAGTCTACTTTGTCCGCACCCGACCGTTGGCGTTGGAGTCACAGTTCGTCTAAAGGCGACCGTCGGCGGGGAGATATACTTAGTTCTGCATGCTTTGTCCGCAGCCTACAGTTGGCGGTGAGTAATACTTTGTCTAAAGACGACCGTCGGCGGTTGAGATATACTTAGTTGAGTCTACTTTGTCCGCACCCGACCGTTGGCGGTGAGTCACAGTTCGTCTAAAGGCGACCGTCGGCGGAGATATACTTGGTTCTGCATACTTTGCCCGCAGCCTACCGTTGGCGGTGAGTAATACTTTGTCTAAAGACGACCGTCGGCGGTTGAGATATACGTAGTTGAGTATACTTTGTCCGCACTCCGACCGTTGGCGGTGAGTCATAGTTCGTCTAAAGGCGACCGTCGGCGGGGAGATATACTTAGTTCAGCATACTTTGTCCGCAGCCTACAGTTGGCGGTCAGTCATACTTTGTCTAAAGACGACCGTCGGCGGTTGAGATATACTTAGTTGAGTATACTTTGTCCGCACCCGACCGTTGGTGGTGAGTCACAGTTCGTCTAATGGCGACCGTCGGCGGGGAGATATACTTAGTTCTGCATACTTTGTCCGCAGCCTAGAGTTGGCGGTGAGTCATACTTTGTCTAAAGACGACCGTCGGCGGTTGAGATATACTTAGTTGAGTCTCACTTTGTCCGCACCCGACCGTTGGCGGTGAGTCACAGTTCGTCTAAAGGCGACCGTCGGCGGGGAGATATACTTAGTTCTGCATACTTTGTCCGCAGCCTACAGTTGGCGGTGAGTAATACTTTGTCTAAAGACGACCGTCGGCGGGGAGATATACTTAGTTCAGCATACTTTGTCCGCAGCCTACAGTTGGCGGTGAGTCATACTTTGTCTAAAGACGACCGTCGGCGGTTGAGATATACTTAGTTGAGTATACTTTGTCCGCACCCGACCGTTGGCGGTGAGTCACAGTTCGTCTAAAGGCGACCGTCGGCGGGGAGATATACTTAGTTCTGCATACTTTGTCCGCAGCCTAGAGTTGGCGGTGAGTCATACTTTGTCTAAAGACGACCATCGGCGGTTGAGATATACTTAGTTGAGTATACTTGTGCGCACCCGACCGTTGGCGGTGAGTCACAGTTCGTCTAAAGGCGACCGTCGGCGGGGAGATATACTTAGTTCAGCATACTTTGTCCGCAGCCTACAGTTGGCGGTGAGTAATACTTTGTCTAAAGACGACCGTCGGCGGTTGAGATATACTTAGTTGAGTCTACTTTGTCCGCACCCGACCGTTGGCGGTGAGTCACAGTTCGTCTAAAGGCGACCGTCGGCGGGGAGATATACTTAGTTCAGCATACTTTGTCCGCAGCCTACAGTTGGCGGTGAGTAATACTTTGTCTAAAGACGACCGTCGGCAGTTGAGATATACGTAGTTAAGTATACTTTGTCCGCACCCGACCGTTGGCGGTGAGTCACAGTTCGTCTAAAGGCGACCGTCGGCGGGGAGATATACTTAGTTCAGCATACTTTGTCCGCAGCCTACAGTTGGCGGTGAGTAATACTTTGTCTAAAGACGACCGTCGGCGGTTGAGATATACTTCAGATTGAGTCATACTTTGTCCGCACCCGACCGTTGGCGGTGAGTCACAGTTCGTCTAAAGGCGACCGTCGGCGGGGAGATATACTTGGTTCAGCATACTTTGTCCGCAGCCTACAGTTGGCGGTGAGTCAATACTTTGTCTAAAGACGACCGTCGGCGGTTGAGATATACTTAGTTGAGTATACTTTGTCCGCACCCGACCGTTGGCGGTGAGTCACAGTTCGTCTAAAGGCGACCGTCGGCGAGGAGATATTCAGATTCAGCATACTTTGTCCGCAGCCTACAGTTGGCGGTGAGTAATACTTTGTCTAAAGACGACCGTCGGCGGGGAGATATACTTAGTTCAGCATACTTTGTCCGCAGCCTACAGTTGGCGGTGAGTCATACTTTGTCTAAAGACGACCGTCGGCGGTTGAGATATACTTAGTTGAGTCTACTTTGTCCGCACCCGACCGTTGGCGGTGAGTCTGCAGTTCGTCTAAAGGCGACCGTCGGCGGGGAGATATACTTAGTTCTGCATACTTTGTCCGCAGCCTACAGTTGGCGGTGAGTAATACTTTGTCTAAAGACGACCGTCGGCGGGGAGATATACTTAGTTCAGCATACTTTGTCCGCAGCCTACAGTTGGCGGTGAGTCATACTTTGTCTAAAGACGACCGTCGGCGGTTGAGATATACTTAGTTGAGTATACTTTGTCCGCACCCGACCGTTGGCGGTGAGTCACAGTTCGTCTAAAGGCGACCGTCGGCGGGGAGATATACTTAGTTCTGCATACTTTGTCCGCAGCCTAGAGTTGGCGGTGAGTCATACTTTGTCTAAAGACGACCGTCGGCGGTTGAGATATACTTAGTTGAGTATACTTTGTCCGCACCCGACCTTTGGCGGTGAGTCACAGTTCGTCTAAAGGCAACCGTCGGCGGGGAGATATACTTAGTTCTGCATACTTTGTCCGCAGCCTAGAGTTGGCGGTGAGTAATACTTTAGTCTAAAGACGACCGTCGGCGGTTGAGATATACGTAGTTGAGTATACTTTGTCCGCACCCGACCGTTGGCGGTGAGTCACAGTTCGTCTAAAGGCAACCGTCGGCGGGGAGATATACTTAGTTCTGCATACTTTGTCCGCAGCCTAGAGTTGGCGGTGAGTAATACTTTGTCTAAAGACGACCGTCGGCGGTTGAGATATACTTAGTTGAGTATACTTTGTCCGCACCCGACCGTTGGCGGTGAGTCACAGTTCGTCTAATGGCGACCGTCGGCGGGGAGATATACTTAGTTCAGCATACTTTGTCCGCAGCCTACAGTTGGCGGTCAGTCATACTTTGTCTGAAGACGACCGTCGGCGGGGAGATATACTTAGTTCAGCATACTTTGTCCGCAGCCTACAGTTGGCGGTGAGTCATACTTTGTCTAAAGACGACCGTCGGCGGTTGAGATATACTTAGTTGAGTATACTTTGTCCGCACCCGACCGTTGGCGGTGAGTCACAGTTCGTCTAAAGGCGACCGTCGGCGGGGAGATATACTTAGTTCTGCATACTTTGTCCGCAGCCTACAGTTGGCGGTGAGTCATACTTTGTCTAAAGACGACCGTCGGCGGTTGAGATATACTTAGTTGAGTATACTTTGTCCGCACCCGACCTGTTGGCGGTGAGTCACAGTTCGTCTAAAGGCAACCGTCGGCGGGGAGATATACTTAGTTCAGCATACTTTGTCCGCAGCCTACAGTTGGCGGTGAGTCATACTTTGTCTAAAGACGACCGTCGGCGGTTGAGATATACGTAGTTGAGTATACTTTGTCCACACCCGACCGTTGGCGGTGAGTCACAGTTCGTCTAAAGGCGACCGTCGGCGAGGAGATATACTTAGTTCAGCATACTTTGTCCGCAGCCTACAGTTGGCGGTCAGTCATACTTTGTCTAAAGACGACCGTCGGCGGTTGAGATATACTTAGTTGAGTATACTTTGTCCGCACCGACCGTTGGCGGTGAGTCGCAGTTCGTCTAATGGCGACCGTCGGCGGGGAGATATACTTAGTTCTGCATACTTTGTCCGCAGCCTACAGTTGGCGGTCAGTCATACTTTGTCTGAAGACGACCGTCGGCGGTTGAGATATACTTAGTTGAGTATACTTTGTCCGCACCCGACCGTTGGCGGTGAGTCACAGTTCGTCTAAAGGCAACCGTCGGCGGGGAGATATACTTAGTTCTGCATACTTTGTCCGCAGCCTAGAGTTGGCGGTGAGTCATACTTTGTCTAAAGACGACCGTCGGCGGTTGAGATATACTTAGTTGAGTACTACTTTGTCCGCACCCGACCTTTGGCGGTGAGTCACAGTTCGTCTAAAGGCGACCGTCGGCGGGGAGATATGCTTAGTTCTGCATACTTTGTCCGCAGCCTACAGTTGGCGGTGAGTAATACTTTGTCTAAAGACGACCGTCGGCGGTTGAGATATACGTAGTTGAGGTATACTTTGTCCGCACCCGACCGTTGGCGGTGAGTCACAGTTACGTCTAAAGGCGACCGTCGGCGGGGAGATATACTTAGTTCAGCATACTTTGTCCGCAGCCTACAGTTGGCGGTGAGTCAATACTTTGTCTAAAGACGACCGTCGGCGGTTGAGATATACGTAGTTGAGTATACTTTGTCCGCACCCGACCGTTGGCGGTGAGTCACAGTTCGTCTAAAGGCGACCGTCGGCGGGGAGATATACTTAGTTCTGCATACTTTGTCCACGCAGCCTACAGTTGGCGGTGAGTAATACTTTGGCTCTAAAGACGACCGTCGGCGGGGAGATATACTTAGTTCAGCATACTTTGTCCGCAGCCTACAGTTGGCGGTGAGTCATACTTTGTCTAAAGACGACCGTCGGCGGTTGAGATATACTTAGTTGAGTATACTTTGTCCGCACCCGACCGTTGGCGGTGAGTCACAGTTCGTCTAAAGGCGACCGTCGGCGGGGAGATATGCTTAGTTCAGCATGCTTTGTCCGCAGCCTACAGTTGGCGGTCAGTCATACTTTGTCTAAAGACGACCGTCGGCGGTTGAGATATACTTAGTTGAGTATACTTTGTCCGCACCCGACCGTTGGCGGTGAGTCACAGTTCGTCTAAAGGCAACCGTCGGCGGGAGATATGCTTAGTTCTGCATACTTTGTCCGCAGCCTAGAGTTGGCGGTGAGTAATACTTTGTCTAAAGACGACCGTCGGCGGTTGAGATATACGTAGTTGAGTATACTTTGTCCGCACCCGACCGTTGGCGGTGAGTCACAGTTCGTCTAAAGGCGACCGTCGGCGGGGAGATATACTTAGTTCAGCATACTTTGTCCGCAGCCTACAGTTGGCGGTGAGTAATACTTTGTCTAAAGACGACCGTCGGCGGGAGATATACTTAGTTCAGCATACTTTGTCCGCAGCCTACAGTTGGCGGTGAGTCATACTTTGTCTAAAGACGACCGTCGGCGGTTGAGATATACGTAGTTGAGTATACTTTGTCCGCACCCGACCGTTGGCGGTGAGTCACAGTTCGTCTAAAGGCGACCGTCGCCGGGGAGATATACTTAGTTCAGCATACTTTGTCCGCAGCCTACAGTTGGCGGTCAGTCATACTTTGTCTGAAGACGACCGTCGGCGGTTGAGATATACTTCGTTGAGTATACTTTGTCCGCACCCGACCGTTGGCGGTGAGTCACAGTTCGTCTAAAGGCAACCGTCGGCGAGGAGATATACTTAGTTCTGCATACTTTGTCCGCAGCCTAGAGTTGGCGGTGAGTCATACTTTGTCTAAAGACGACCGTCGGCGGTTGAGATATACTTAGTTGAGTCTGCTTTGTCCGCACCCGACCGTTGGCGGTGAGTCACAGTTCGTCTAATGGCGACCGTCGGCGGGGAGATATACTTAGTTCAGCATACTTTGTCCGCAGCCTACAGCTGGCGGTGAGTCATACTTTGTCTGAAGACGACCGTCGGCGGTTGAGATATACTTCGTTGAGTATACTTTGTCCGCACCCGACCGTTGGCGGTGGTCTGATTCGTCTAAAGGCAACCGTCGGCGGGGAGATATACTTAGTTCTGCATACTTTGTCCGCAGCCTACAGTTGGCGGTGAGTAATACTTTGTCTAAAGACGACCGTCGGCAGGGAGATATACTTAGTTCAGCATACTTTGTCCGCAGCCTACAGTTGGCGGTGAGTCATACTTTGTCTAAAGACGACCGTCGGCGGTTGAGATATACTTAGTTGAGTATACTTTGTCCGCACCCGACCGTTGGCGGTGAGTCACAGTTCGTCTAAAGGCGACCGTCGGCGGGGAGATATACTTAGTTCAGCATACTTTGTCCGCAGCCTACAGTTGGCGGTCAGTCATACTTTGTCTAAAGACGATCGTCGGCGGTTGAGATATACTTAGTTGAGTATACTTTGTCCGCACCCGACCTTTGGCGGTGAGTCACAGTTCGTCTAAAGGCAACCGTCGGCGGGGAGATATACTTAGTTCTGCATACTTTGTCCGCAGCCTAGAGTTGGCGGTGAGTAATACTTTGTCTAAAGACGACCGTCGGCGGTTGAGATATACGTAGTTGAGTATACTTTGTCCGCACCCGACCGTTGGCGGTGAGTCACAGTTCGTCTAAAGGCGACCGTCGGCGGGGAGATATACTTAGTTCAGCATACTTTGTCCGCAGCCTACAGTTGGCGGTGAGTAATACTTTGTCTAAGAGACTGACCGTCGGCGGGGAGATATACTTGGTTCAGCATACTTTGTCCGCAGCCTACGGTTGGCGGTGAGTCATGCTTTGTCTAAAGACGACCGTCGGCGGTTGAGATATACGTAGTTGAGTATACTTTGTCCGCACCCGACCGTTGGCGGTGAGTCACAGTTCGTCTAAAGGCGACCGTCGCCGGGAGATATACTTAGTTCAGCATACTTTGTCCGCAGCCTACAGTTGGCGGTCAGTCATACTTTGTCTGAAGACGACCGTCGGCGGTTGAGATATACTTCGTTGAGTATACTTTGTCCGCACCCGACTGTTGGCGGTGAGTCACGGTTCGTCTAAAAGGCAACCGTCGGCGGGGAGATATACTTAGTTCTGCATACTTTGTCCGCAGCCTAGAGTTGGCGGTGGAGTCATACTTTGTCTAAAGACGACCGTCGGCTTGGTTGAGATATCTCGCGGATTGAGTATGCTTTGTCCGCACCCGACCGTTGGCGGTGAGTCACAGTTCGTCTAATGGCGACCGTCGGCGAGGAGATATCGCCCAGTTCGGCATACTTTGTCCGCAGCCTACAGTTGGCGGTCAGTCATACTTTGTCTGAAGACGACCGTCGGCGGTTGAGATATACTTCGTTGAGTATACTTTGTCCGCACCCGACCGTTGGCGGTGAGTCGCAGTTCGTCTAAAGGCAACCGTCGGCGGGGAGATATACTTAGTTCTGCATACTTTGTCCGCAGCCTAGAGTTGGCGGTGAGTCATACTTTGTCTAAAGACGACCGTCGGCGGTTGAGATATACTTAGTTGAGTCTACTTTGTCCGCACCCGACCGTTGGCGGTGAGTCACAGTTCGTCTAAAGGCGACCGTCGGCGGGGAGATATACTTAGTTCTGCATACTTTGTCCGCAGCCTACAGTTGGCGGTGAGTCATACTTTGTCTAAAGACGACCGTCGGCGGTTGAGATATACGTAGTTGAGTATACCTTGTCACACCCGACCGTTGGCGGTGAGTCACAGTTCGTCTAAAGGCGACCGTCGGCGGGGAGATATGCTTAGTTCAGCATACTTTGTCCGCAGCCTACAGTTGGCGGTGGAAGTAATACTTTGTCCTAAAGACGGCCGTCGGCAGGGAGATATACTTAGTTCAGCATACTTTGTCCGCAGCCTACAGTTGGCGGTAGAGTCGCTACTTTGTCTAAAGACGACCGTCGGCGGTTGAGATATACGTAGTTGAGTATACTTTGTCCGCACCCGACCGTTGGCGGTGAGTCACAGTTCGTCTAAAGACGACCGTCGGCGGAGATATACTTGGTTCAGCATACTTTGTCCGCAGCCTACAGTTGGCGGTCAGTCATACTTTGTCTGAAGACGACTGTCGGCGGTTGAGATATACTTAGTTGAGTATACTTTGTCCGCACCCGACCGTTGGCGGTGAGTCACAGTTCGTCTAATGGCGACCGTCGGCGGGGAGATATACTTAGTTCTGCATGCTTTGTCCGCAGCCTACAGTTGGCGGTCAGTCATACTTTGTCTAAAGACGACCGTCGGCGGTTGAGATATACTTAGTTGAGTATACTTTGTCCGCAGCCGACCGTTGGCGGTGAGTCACAGTTCGTCTAAAGGCAACCGTCGGCGGGGAGATATGCTTAGTTCTGCATACTTTGTCCGCAGCCTAGAGTTGGCAGTGAGTCATACTTCGTCTAAAGGCAACCGTCGGCGGTAAGATGCTTTGTCCGCATGCTTTGTCTGCAGTGAGCCATTCTTGAGTTTAACGTACTTGTTTCACGAGGTGACTGCCAGGAATGCATTCATACTGAGTTCAGCTAATATAGTCCGCAGGCAACCGTCGGTGGAGAGTTATACTTTGTTCGGCATTCTTAGTCCGCAACCGACAGTTGGTAGTGAGTCCTTAATAGTCCTATATGGTCCGCATGTGACCGTTAGGGGTGAATACAGTTGGGTTCAGTATATTTAGTCTACAGGAAACCGTCCTGTGAAGTGTTATGCTTAGTTTAGTATACTTAGCAAGGGCAACTCCGCTCAATTCCGAAAAATTTAGGCTTACATGTGATTCCATTTCACAAAGTACTACTCAACAGCTCTACGTCTTCGGATTCGCGAAATGTTGAATATTATTTGTGTAATCTTAATTTAAACATCAGCCGATACCGAAACCGAAACTTCGGTTGCGTCAGGCAACATTGGTCTCGTGTCCTCAGAGTCATGGCCACGTCACGTCGAACCACGTGGTCTTGTGACGTTCGTAGGCGCGAGGTACAGGACACGCGACGCGGGTAGGTCGCTTCGCATGGCGAGGACGGTGATGGCCCGGGGGAGAGGGGGAAGGGGAGAACACGAAAGAGGAGAGGGGAGCGGAGAAACCGGACATGCGATAAACGCGCAGGGCAGCGCAAACTAGCGCATCCGCGTTACGGTGATCACGTGGACGCCGTAGAGCCAACACCGGGAGGAGAAACTCATGACGTCATCGTTCAATTTCGCTCCGAGAAGTAAAAACAACCAAAACGTGAGAATGACGTAGTCATGCCTTTGGCGTAGTGGTTCAACGTTGGCCGCTCCAACCCCGTCGCATTGACTGCGCTGACGATTGCGCCTCACGTCGCACGCTAGAGTTGGCAGATTTCGGCGACTTGGCTCGTTTGAACGTTTGCTGGCCAGTTTATTAAATATATAGACGGAATTAGATCGTAATATTTGACATGGGGTCTTCCTATATGATACTGAAGAGGGCTGCATAGTTTTCTAAATATCAAAAATGAAGCGGAGTTGCCCTTTAA
>JAZHYW010051495.1:0-109700 GCA_037355805.1 Ixodes ricinus
TTCCGAACGAAATTTGAAAATTTCAAATTTCGGTTCAGTATCCCTTTAAGTATAAGCGTTTGCAAGTCCGGCTTCAGGCACCGCCATCTTGCTCGGCTGGGCGCGCTTGGGCGCGGCCATAATCCGATTACGACGCCTTAACAATGCTTCGTAATCGGAGTATGACTCTTCCGAGCGCACCCCAGTTGAGCAAGATGGCGGCGCCCAGAAAGCCGGACTTGCAAACGTGTATAGGACCTTCATGAAATTTAACAAGCACTCCTCTGGATTAGTTGGCGTCGGATTCAATTGTCAAGTTGTGGAATTTATAAATTATAATTTAAGCACTGGGTCATACGGCTCTACATGGAATTTGTGTTTTATTAGTGCGTATAGGAGCAAAGGCCAGCACTGCGCGTTTGCGTTAGTGTTGTGTGCTCAACGCTGAGAGTATACCTTATGTAAGAAATGTAGCGAGCTATGCTTACGCAGGCTCGCTTTCGACGTTTGCGCGCGCACGCAGTGGCACCCTGGCTCTGCTTGCATGCGCTTCTTGTTGCTCTCGTCGACGCGGAGATAACGCGAGACTCGGATTGGCTGACCAAATATGACCTTGGATTGCTTGGACCAGCTTACATCGACACATCTAGATGGCGCTGAAACTGCCTGCGTATGCGTTTGCTTTGCGCTTGTACCAAAAGTGTCGGCTCGAGGCACTCCGCAGCATTCCGCTGAGAGCTTTCCTTGCGGCGTACGCGGCGCCAGTGGTCTTTACGCTATTCTAAAACTCTCGATTGTGAAGAACTTTCTACGAAATAAACGAGCTTGAGCTTTCCAACACACAACTTGCGGTCGCAAAGTTGGTTTCGTAGTAGGAAAATGTGGTTAGGAATGTGGCCACAGCGTGGCATAGATTAGCGAGGATAGTTTTGTTTCTCATACGCTCCTTCGCTCTTTATCCAAAGAGTCATCCTTTGGACTATCTGCCAGCCTCCCAGAATATATGCAGGGGTACGGTCAAGTTCAGTGAGAGGGTTTATTTTGTCCAACTTCGTAATTCAAAGTGCGATGGCTTCAGTATAGTTTAGAGGTAATTTGTTTGGCCGTGTGATGACGTCGTATCAACACCCTACTCTGATATATGCAGTACTCAGGTTTCCTATCTTGACTACATATCTAGCTTGATTAGCAGTTGAAAGTTTAAAACCTACAAGACTAATGAGCTACGAGCTAATTATATGGGCTGGTAAGTTGGAACAGCGCTTGTAAAATAAACTTCAGAGGTCCTAGAAAATATGTTCATCCCTGGACTCATTGAGCATTTCCAGCATTCTCGTTCAGCCAACAACCTATCTGGCCACAGAATGGCAAATAAATTCAAGGTGATAAAATATTGGGGTGTGTCCATACGCGCGAATGTGTTGGCAAGCTTGTTTTCACATGCTCTGTATGTTCTGCTGTGCCAGCGGGAGCACTCTTCCCGCCAGCGGGGGGTACCCTGCCAACCCCATGCATGCTTCAGAATTTATGGGGAAAATCCCTCTCTTCTTTCGAGGCTGCCGGACTTAGGCCACGGGGACCCCCCCTCTCTGCCGGCGTCATGCATCCCCCCCGTGCCTTCCTCCCCGCAGCCAGGCTCTAATTCGGCGTTAAGGAGTTGTAACCACTACTTTTTTGGTTATTTAATTTTTTCGTTTCTGAGAACGGGCTGCAACCGTACTATGTCACGATTATTTCGAACGAAGTTTCTGACATCTCGAGGCTTTTCGGATTGTAGTCGGTTATAAGTCCAGAAGGTGGGCGGCAAACGCCCCTCAGGAGGAATCTTGTATTCCTCCGCCGCCAATCGCCTCCCAGTGTTTCCGTGACGTCAGGGCCTGCGTGAACCAAACTTGTTCTTGCATAATATTATTTTGAACATGGGTACCGGGCAAATTTTCTACGACCCCAGCTTGTTGCAGCAATTATCCTGCTCTACCGCGTTTTTACACTTATACTCTCAGCAGTACGCCGCTGAGTCGTAAACGCGTCCGCTTTCATTCGCAATACGTTCTGCGCGACAAAGCCTGAGACAATCCAGCGATAGTATCGCCATCAAAAAGCTCGATTGGGGGCGTAAGGCTTAGCATCGTGCGTCCAACGCCGTCGGCGTCTTCGTCTGCTTCAGGTTGCGGCTCAACATCGTGACGACTTCTGACTTTTTCTTCTGCAGTGGTTCCCGTGGAGCGACGTTAAAATGCAGCGGTCACAAAACTCTTCTTTATAAGTATAGCGGACTGTGTGGGACGGGCATGAGCGAACCGCCAACACATTGAGTGACTTCACCCCGATGTCGACCATATCTTTGCTGGCGTTAATAAATAGTCTGTCTACTGAAATGACGCCTTCGAAGCAGTATATATTCATCTGTGAAAAGTGGCGTTCTTTTCAAGTTTCCGCGTTGCAATCAGCTGCGCCATGATCTATGACTGCAATAGCAGCCTCCGATGCAGCTTGGCTCGCAGTAATAAGCTGTTTCATATATGTGGCATACAAATAATAAAGCCAGTGATGGTGCATGCTATAAACCTTTCATTAATAATGTTTGGAACTTTAGAAGCTGTCTTTTTTCTGAAAAAAATTCAGAGAATTTGAGAGAAAGAGATTTAGTTATCTCAAATGCTTCCAAAAAGTTTGCTTGCTCTCAGAGCGCCTGTCTTTTGTATGCTTATGCTTCAAAACCCCGGGTACGTGACGCGTGTACCCCCACTCACGTCGCGGCGTTAAATTTCACAAACAGACATGACACCCCGAACATATTACCGCCAAACACGCACCGCATTTCATAATTTACTTTAGAAGGAAACTTTTTGACCAGACAATTTGATTGCAGCAATCATTTAATACTTTGTGAAAGCTGTAAAGTATGCCGATAAAAATTTATTGCATGGGTAGCTTCCCTTTAATTCACGAATTTTGGCTTTCTTATACGCGAAGTATATAAATCGTAAATTCAAAAACATACCAAAAAATTCAGATGTCCTGATCTTGGTAAAAATGCAAGCGGAATAATGGTTTGTCTCTTATGGTGTCTCGACCCGCCTAATTACGTTTTTCACATATTTTTATGTTCTATGTTATACCAGGCCGTAGCCGTGAACGGGCTTTTCAGATTTCGCCACTGTCTTCTATCCTTGGGAAAGTTAAACTCGTGTAGAAAACACATACCGAACTTCTTCTTGGAGGCCACTTTACATTCCTTATTGTAAAAGACTTCAGTTGAACCATCAAAAAAATGTGTCCCGGACGTTTCATCGACACTCGTTTCATAAACACAAGTTTCATCAACAACGTTTTGTCGACACTTGTTTTATCAACACTCGTTTCATCGACACCGATCGTTTTATCGACTGTACCGCACGGCGCTGTGAAGTTTCACCGGGCGCGCAAATTGCACACTCTAGGAACATTTTGTCGTGCGTGTATCACTCGGGCGCGTGTTAAACTACATGACCTACCACTTTCACGCTCCTTCGCGTCGACACTCTGCGGCAGCTCATTACAAAAATATGAACCCAACTGGCCCACCAGTACATGACTAGCGGCGGCGTTTACGGATGGTTTCGTACCAGTGCACGTACCCTCGCTCACCGGCAAACCAACGCACTCCTAACAAAAAAAAAAAAAAATATATATATATATATATATATATATATTAGAATGTTGTTGACGAAACGTAGCAAGATATGTCGATAAAACAAGACTTGTTGAAACTATCTGTCGTTATAACGTCGCAGTGTCAATGCAACGAACTGTCGGGGGAACGTCGTTTGATGAAACAAGTGAATTCGCAGAAAAAGCATGTTTTCGAGACGCATCACTTCAACACCATCGCAACTGGTATCATTTTTAGATACTCATTACCAGACAAAATGCCCTCTAAACAGAAACAAAAAGCTAATGAATTCCACATCCCTTTGCTGTTAAAGTTCACGACCTGGAATTGGATAATTAGCAGCTTGTTCGTCCTCATTAGGCAAATTGAAGCAGTTGTTGTCTGGACAAGGAGGTCTCGTTATCGGCAATACCAGTACCAAATTATGACGAGTACAGCGAGCTTGGGCCTGAGAGTCAAGGGTTAACGTTGGGCTCCCAAAGCCTCCAAGGGAATGGCGAGTGCACGCCGACAGTGGGAATCGACCACCTAACTATCTGATCTTGTAGCAAGCCTTATAACCTCAGCCTTCAATGGGCTCTGCAGGAATCGCCATATGGTATCATTTCTCAGCATTCCGTAAAAGGGACCCTCAATTCCGCCCCAACAGTACATCTCCAGGCTTTCTAGGAGACGACCCACTTGATCTGGGTGCGAGAAGAAACCCCAAATCATGACCTGCGCCTATTTAACCTCTAGGTCCGCTGACTGGGGCACTGCAGCAGCACCAACAGAAACGAGAACTACCAGTGTTACAGACTCAACATAAATAAAACACAGCATCACGAAACCGAGGAACACCTCCATTCATTCTAAACCAGTTTCAGAAGCCATCCAAGCACTCAAGACGGCCTTTCATTACTGCACAACGCTCTCCTCGGCAACGAGTTTGTGTACAATTTGTGCATTGTGGTTCTTACCGACGCCGTAAATGTTCGATTGAATCCTCTACACTGGAGTAGTCCGGGGAGCTTAAAACTGAGGGCACTGTGGAAGACCGCTTCACCTCATCACAGCGTTACAGAAAGACTGACGATATCAAGCTTGTGTCGGACTGACACTAGGCCCAGTTACCAGCAACGGCACTGGCATTCCCCAGATCTCCGTCATCTCACACACCCTTCATCAATGTTGTAGCAGACTTTCACCTCACGTCTAGCAATCGGTGCTGTATGAACAATATATTTCAAGCGAATACAATGGCACCTCTGAAATTCAGAAGATCTATGCTACACTCCTTCAGAGCGCAGCTCGGCGCACAAGACAGACAGCTCCTCATCAACCTCGACGTGTTAGCCAACGTGCCGAAGTGCGACCCAAGAGTTACAATAGCCGTCGACTTCGAGGGCGCTCTCGATGTCCCAACATGCTTCGAAACAGAGCACTGGCACTGTGATTTTGCTATCCACTATACTGCCACAAGTTATCGTTAATTCTAGCGTGGCCTCAGTCGTGTGAATGGCCACAGACGTCCCATTTATGCTTCGAAACATCACTGGCAGAGAGAGTTTGCTGCCCACAGAAATGACCAAACTAAAACATACTTTTTTTTTTTTTTTTGGGAGGGGGGTATTTTTTATTTAGCTGGATGAGGATGAGCTGGATCTGAGCACTTGTGGCACCGCCACGTTTGAACGTTTCTTCAGTGTTAATAACATGCCTCCCAGCATTAATCCTGTTGTCAGTAGTGACCTTGCTAACGTCTTCGTTGATGAGAGTCCCCACGTCAACGATCTTGAACGTCGTGTTTCGGGCAGCAACGGCATACTTGACCTGGCCCCATATCAGTTGAATGGGATTGAACTCGCAGTGATATGGAGGGAGCCTGACCACAGTGCAGCCAGCAGTCTCGGTAGCAGTGTCCACACAATACTTTAGGTGCTGTGGCTTCACCAACGCCACAGTGTCAAAGAGCTGCTACTTCAGCGTCTTTGGGTCTCATGAAATGTTTTTTAGAGGTCAGCTACTGTCGGATGTCGCCCTTGCGGGAACTTATCATCGGCACTGCCCTTACAAAAATCTGTAGTTAAATTCTTTTGAATTTCTGTTGAAAAGTTTCTGGAATCGTATTGAATTTCTTTTTAATCTTTTCTGATGTTTTTTAGACTTTATTTTGACAACTTATTTAACTCCTAGTTAAAATTGGCCACTTAAATTTTTTAGAATTCCTTCTTACATACATTTTTTAGAATTCCTTCTTACATAAATTTTGTTGAATTCCTTTTGACGGAACCGCAGATTAACGTTTAAAAAAAAGACACTCAATTTTTTAATATATATTTTGAATTTTGTTAGGAAATAGTGTCCCTTTGGTACATACACATCCCACAAATAAGCATTGGAAACAAACACAAACACCATGAAGCACTCAACACCAGAATCACAGTCCCGTCAACTGCTCCAGAGCCTTATATAGCCTACATATTGAAGGTAATCATTTGGCCGGTGACCACCTCAGCACTTACTAAGGTTCCAAGTGTCCGATCTCCTTCTCGAAAGTCTGTCAAAGGGAAGACAGTGTTTCGAAGTTCGTGGACTCTATCTCTTACTAAAAAGCATTGGTACGACTAATAATAATTCCGCGTAGTCGCTAAAACAACATCCACAAAAACGGCTCATAGAACAAATGTTATCGCTTCTTTGCCTAGCACCACTCAGGACGAAGCCAGTCAAGGCGGTTGCTCCACTTTAAAATAGTTATTTTGCTTTTCTTTACTAGTTGACTAGTTGAATAGGGTCAATAAAGTCACGATAGTCACTTACAAAGTGAGAACGGCAGGGCGTGTTTTCGAACGCCTGGCCTCCAGCACGCGCCCCATGCCTTCCGTCGTGCTTTGACTGCGCGCTCGAGCTCGAGGGGCGCGAGACGTCGAAGCGTTGTCAAGGATAGAAGGCTCGCGCTGGAGGCAGGAGAACTGAAGCTCCTCCCTACGGTTCTCAACATGTCAGAGACTATTGAGAAACTTAGTGACTTTTGACATTTGGTCAAGATGTACCATGTTCAATAAAAAGTCAACAGAAAGTCTGTAGCGTTTCTATTGACACTGGCTACAGAAAGTCAACTGAATATTTTAAACACAAAGTAAACAGAACGTCTGCAGTATTTCTGATGACACTTTCAACAGGAAGTCAGCAGAAAAAGATCAACGTAAAGTTAATAGAAAGTCAACAGCTTTTCTTTTGACTCAGGCAGAAGAAAATCATCAGAAAAGTTTCAACACAAATTCAACAAACTTTCTGCAGACCATGTCAACAGGAAGTCAAAGTCAAAAGAAAGTAATCAGAGTGAACAAGAAGTCAACACATTTTCAATAAAAAGTAAAAAAAAACATTTTATAGGGGTTTGTAGAACCATATATCCATCGCCGTCATGCCGGACCCCGCACACGACCGCAGACCATATAAAATAACATTATTTGTTTTCTCTTTTTATAAAATAATATAAAGGAATAATGTCAATAAGTTTTCTTTTTTTTTTTAGAAAATAACCTACAAAAAAACGTCGTTACAACTTCTTTTTAATTTTTTTATAAATAAGTCTACAAAACAAAATCTATTGTTTTTCCTTTTGAATTTTTTTAGAAAATAGCCTACAGAAAAACGTCATTACAACTTCTTTTTAATTTTTTTATAAATAAGTCTACAAAAAATTCAGTATTTTTTCTTTTGAAAGTTTTTTGACAATAATCAAAACAAAGTGCGTTTATAAAGGAATTCAATAGGATACCGGAAAGTCAATAAGAAGTCTAAAAAAATTAAAAAGAATGTTGAGACCTGTTTTTGTAAGGGTGCTTCCAACCACCGGGAACGGTAAGAATCGTTGTCCATAACAATAACGCTTCCCGTCAGCAGTTTGTCGAGGACACCGCCGATCAACTTCTCGAAGGGGGCGCCATCCGTTTCCTCATGGTAATCGCCGGTCTTTTGGCCACAGAACACGTCCAGACAGCTGTCGACGAAGCCGTCTTCGCTGCCGACATGGGTGACGATAAGGCGCTGGTCCTTCCCCGATTGCTTCTCGAGGCGCGTCGAGGGACCACACATGAAGGCGTCGTGAGACAAGGCCACGGTCGTATCTACACACACCCTTGAGACAGTGTGCTTTGCCGTCGCCCATGTCTCGCCCATGTAAACGATCTTCCGACCATCTTGCCGGTGACGTGCGATTTCATGCAAGTACCTCTGCTGCCAGGCGACGATGTCCTATTGTTCGATCAGCCGCGAGTTTCGTTCTATCTTCTCATGCTCGAATCCGATGACTTGGATGAGCCGACGCACAGTCCAAGCCTCCAACGAGGGGAGTTCAGTGCTCGTGCGGAATTCGGCCGTTATCTTTGTGACCGTGGGGACCTCGTTCCGTCGAAAAAAACCGTGGACGCATGACCTCAGCGCGCACAACGTGAAGTCAGCGTACTCTGCTCCGCATCTTGCTTTCACTTGTGGGCGCTTACGAGAGGCTGTCAAAACTTGTCAATCGGTTGCTGTCGCCTGCTTGTTAATCTCGAGGACGGTCCGTACACCAATGCCACGCACTTTGCTGACTTCGATGCAGCACTCCTACTCAGTCAGGCCTGACTGGCCGAGTTTGGCTGGTGGTGCGTGTCGCGCCTGAACTACGCGTTCAATATCAGCTGCCGCGCAATTCAGTTTAGAACATCGCCGCTCTCATATTTCCTGTAGAGGCATCTTTGTGTAGACGGCGAGGCTGCACAAGAATCACTTCACGAAGAAGAATCGAAGGAATTGCATTACTGTCTTCTTGTTGGAATATATAACGGTAAACAAATGCCACCTTCAGATTTGTCAGAACCCAAAACTCAGGAATGTTTGGTTTTCTCCGTTTTCCTGTTCAACAAACGCAGCGAATGTACGAAATGTGCCTAATTAGTGTGGAAAGGTTCTGAAGCTAAACCCAACAACCATATATGCATTACTTAGAAAAATTACAATCTGTATTTATATGGAGAGCAAAGGATAATTTCTTTTCGCTACTTATTTTATATAATTCCACTACAGCTTCAACTCGGGTCTGTAATAGACAGGGATTTCTTATCTTTTTAGTAACAAACCATTTTCGTTGTCACTAAAGCCTTCTTTTTACTTCAACCTTCCCAAGCGAGTAATGTTGGAGAATAAAATACATAATTTGACGCTGCTAGATGGCGAAAGCTGTCGCCGCTACAAGGTCTGTAATCAATATCTATCCATCGGGGCGTTTTCAGCGAACTACGTCGTATTAAAACATGGCAATCGACGCACAAAAACGGTGTTTACAAAAAGATAAAAACAAATCTAAATACCTCACTGCAGAGCGTCTGATTCTGTCTAGCGTGGAAGCAGCTACTCATCGGAGGTAGCAAATTAAAAAAAACGCGGTACAATTGTTTGTGCTTACAACTAAAATTCTGGCATTAAAAGAACGGCATAGCCTCACCAAAACGATCAACGAAGACAGCAACACTGGTGTTCGTCAATACTCCTCCCTGATCAAAATACAAAGAAACGCCGAAGGCGCATTTGTGCAACATTATGGACTGTGGGGCATTTGGCATTTTAGCATTGTTTAACCTTGTTTATAACTGTGAATCGCAGTGTATATAAATCAGGTAGTTCACAAACTTTGTTGAGCATATTTAATATAAGTCACGAGCACTTACATTGAAAGCCGTCAACTAATTTAGTGTGACCGACGTGATTTATAAAGCCACTTAATCTGTCCTGTCAAAGGCATTAAAAAGTAAATACAAACAACGAAGTTTGTATTTCTTTAAATTCTCTGTCCGTCGTTCTATTTGTAACAATCGTGCTAATTATGTGGAAGGGCCATTAATAAAACTGTTATTTTGTTCGTTTTTTATCTGTCCCATTCGCAAGTATGTCGTTTCCTAACCAGCCCCTCTGCACAGTTTCACTTCTTACGGTAGTTAAGTTCGTACGTCATGTGTAAAGTATTTTTCCAGATTTGTGTTCTGCAACCCGGAAAGCAGAACATTGAGCTAAATTGTATATATATATATATATATATATATATATATATATATATATATATATATATATATATATATATATATATATATATATATATATATATATATATATATATATATATATATATATATATATATATACAGGGTGTCACAAAAAAATGTAGTTTTCTTTAGCGCAAAAATAAACTAGGCATTGCCGAACGCTCATTCTCCGCCCAAAGGTAGCGCCAGAGGTCACGCCCAGATGCCAAAGTTTCAACTTGATCCGATACCTTGTTCAAAAGTTATAAGTGATTGTCTGAAAATTCCAATCGGAAAATGGAGCCCATTTTTGCCCGTTTTCGGTTTCTGGTGCCGTAGAGCCCCATGTATTCGAAAACTCCGTCGGCCGCCATTTTCCCACTTAAATTTACAGAAAATCATTTATAACCTTTGATTAAGGTATTCGATCGGGCTGAAACTTTAGCATCTGGTTGTGATTTCTAGCGCCACCTTTGGGCGGGAATGAGCGTTCTGGCAATGCCTAGTTTAGTTTTTGCGGCAAAAAGAACGTGTAAATTTTTGTGACACCCCGTATATATATAGTATATATATATATATATATATATATATTAGGGCTGGGCGTCGATTAAATATTTTAACCCGATTAATCGCCACACTTTAATCGATTAATTAATCGATTATTCGGTTGCGTTAATTTTTATAAACAATATATTAAAAAGAATGCAACAACTCGTCTTGCCTTTGAAGACCTATTTTACTCTCTGTCACACGGCGCAAAGGACATTTAGAATTGAGGATACATATAGTTCAACGATTCAAAGACTCACATATTTTTGCTCCAGCTCCAAAGACAAAGTTTGTCCACATTCTCCGACAGGAAGACAACAAGTCAGAGCTTGGGCGATGCTTTTTTCTTTTTTCCAGAAAAAGGAACCTCGATGAGAAGGCGTTGATTGTTGTCTGCGTTTTGGCGGATGGTCCTTGCTGCAGCTACATGGGTGCTTCGCTCGTAGGTGATACTGAAGCGAACTTACGCTTCTACTGTACGAAAACGGCTTTTTGCAGATGATGCACTGGACTTCCTTCGAGTTAAAAACTTCACCGCTGGAGTTTACCTTAAACCCAAACTTTCCAGCGAGATTGCCTTTCATACTCGTGAACTCGTCCATTTTTACGTGCCGAATACTGGAACAAGTAACCATGGCGTTGTTAGCTTCCCAGCTTGTTTTTCTGTTGTTTGTCTTGCCTGGGCAGGATGTGTAATATATCCTCAACCCGTGAAGTATTGCGGTCGCGCAGGGATCAATTGCGGGCCCGGCTTGTTCGTCTGGCCTCGGCAGAACTGTAATGTATATATCCTCGAACACGTGACGCTTCGCGAGCGCGAGAATTGAACCTTGCTCATAGCACCTGGCTGGGAACGAACTTCTTTTGTGTACCGATTAAGAAACCGATTAACCGGTTAAAATATTTGATCGCGATTAAAGCCTTAATCGATTAATCGGAAGGTTAATCGATCAATTGCCCAGCCCAATAATATATATATATATATATATATATATATATATATATATATATATATATATATATATATATATATATATATATATATATATATCTATTTGAATACACAATGCGCGACACGGCGACACAACGCGCGACACAATGCGGGATACGGCGTCGACGACTTTTTGTTTAAATCACTTCAAAATGTATTGGCGAGCACAAACGTTTACTTCTGGGATTGCTTCCGCGAAAAAGCAGTTCTTATTATATTAAAAGCTTTTAGGACAGTGTTTCGATTCTAAACCAAACACGGATTAGCTTATTGCCGTCAACAGCATCGCACTATAGCTCTTGACCAATCTACATTCTAGGAGTTGACATCTCAGAGCAGTCTCAAACGTTCTCTTGAACTGTACTGAACGAAAGAGGTCAACATAGAGTATTTTCACTAACTTGGCGCTAAATTGGGTTGCGAAATAAAAGAATATGCAAATAAAAAATTTTCAATGGGAAGTTTATGCGGATAATAACGGATATATATACTCTAAAAGCATTCCCAACTCAAATAGTTTATGCTCATGACAGCTTTGCTCAAGTGAAATTCATCGTTTTAGTTGCTATGATTGTGTTTTGAACTTGACATATATGTCTTTTTATTGTAACCCATAACTTATTACCGCGGACGCTTACAAAAATGTCTAAGTTTTTTTTTTTTGAATATTGCACGTATAATTATGTCAAAAGCGAGAAACCGCATAAAACCTTCAGAGAAACTTATTGAGCGTGAAATGTTTGCCGTTCTTTTTATGTCAGTTTTATTTTCATGCGTATGTTGCACCAATAAAACATGCATCTAAACAACTCAATTTTGTTCTTTTTTTTACTTTTAAAGCAAAACGTGCGTTGCACGCTCAAGTCTTAAAAAATACAACTGTCATCGATATTTGGGTATCACTTTTTTTTTTTTACTTCTTATTTTACCACTGGTATAAAAAATAGCTGGATACGTTCAACGGATATGTAAAATAAAATGTATCTATCATAAGAAATACAGGCGCATCAAGAGCATAGAACTCAATTCTGTTATTTTAATATATGACAAAGTCCCGTCCACCCCAAAAAAAATAACAACGAACAGGTGTTGTAAAGTTCTACACATCATCCTGCCCACCCTGACTTTCGAGTTTTGACGCGGACCCCATTGTCGTCTAGAAAAAAAAAAGGAAAAAAAAGATAGGGGCAGTATTAAAGCACTGCACCGCGTCTCCAGCCCGCAGAAGTTTCAAATTTCCCCGGAGAGTGGCCCTGATCCCGGCCGCGACTTAAGAGCAACGGCCCGGGGCGACAGAAGTCGGCGGACCGAAGAAAACGCAGCTCTACACTGTAGCAGCTCTGTCACTCGGACGGCGTCGTCCTCCGAGACTTTCTGGAGAAAAGCGGCAGCAGCGAGTCCCCATCATCCCGCTTGATGGACGGAGGAACCTCCGCGTGGCTGACACCAGCCCGGATCTCAGCCTCCGTGTCACAAAAACGCAACATAATCTCAAGTTTTCCTAACACTTGTATTTTTTTATGTTTTTTTTTTCTTTTTTAGCGCGGGCGGTATTTTGAGTTTCTTGCTGACATATTGTGATTCTCTCGGAGTTTACAGCATTCTGTGAGGTATATTGTGCGAGTGATGATTTAGGAGTAATGTTTTGTGTATGTTTAGACAGCGAAAAGTCAGCAGCCCGAATGGGCATCTACTCTCTCCGTTGCAAAGAGAAAGTTTCCTGGTGGCCCTAACGTGAACCAGACAGTACTTACACGCGACCGCATGTTAGTATGGTACTAATCCGCATCCAAAAGATCTTGGAGTGGCATTGTTTCAACCCAGGATTCCTTGGTCCAGCAGTGCGAGCTGTAGCTCTACGTGCTGATGTACCCAGGGATCATTTAACACCATAGGTCACCGATCTCCCGTTGTTAAGTGTGGCACGAAGGAACGTGCTATATATGGTATTACAAACTTTTGCTTGACTTACGTTTTCAACCATCATCGCCTGGACACTTAATGCACGCTTAGGGTATCCCTTCTCCGCTCTGCATGCAAGGGCGCCGGCCTCTTAGTACTTAGTGTAGAGCGGGCGTCAACGTCGACAGTTACGATTCAAAAATGCGACTTTATAATTACATACAATGACAAGAAGCTTGGGCAATATCGTTTCGTTCTGTCGAAGGTTGTTTTAACATTTCTGGAAGACCGAAGACGGTTTCCAGCAATTTCCAATAGATATTCAATAACCTTGCAAAGATAAGTTTAGGCACCAAGATTTCTGAAGGGTCGTTACTTTGAAGCGCAGAATAATAAGCGGCTTTAGGCACGACTTTTGAACCAAAATATTTTCTGCAATCGCTGGCAGAAAGGAGTTTAATAATCATTTTTGTCGACAGGTTGTTCAGGTCAGGACAATCTTCCTGCCCGTATATTTACACCGAAAAATGTACTTTAATCAATCGGATACCATCACAACTTCTTGTTGTGCAGCGTCTCGTCTGTGTAGTATATTTTCTTAACCGTTGCTTACTACTAGTCATTTTTTGTGGAATTATATAACAGAGGTATTTGTTTCCGTTTACGTATACGACTGCATATACTAGTGATTGGGTCGCATTACTGACCTACAGTATCTTGTAAATAAAATAAAATAGATTTTTTAGTGCGATCAGAACTTTAGTTCCTATTATAAACATTTAAGTATACGAGCTCATGCTCATTTCGTCGAAATTTTCAAGAGGGTATTTTTATGTTTTTCTGAAAATTGCAAATAAATATTGGTCCAGTACATCAAATGAAACCGGGCGATAGGTTCAGTTATTCTGTGAAACTCATTCTATGTTTGCTTTTTGTACCGCTTCTAGCTTATGTCCTACTGTGTTTACCCGAAGTCAAATGTTGTTGTCGTTGCGGCCATATGGAGTAGACGACGATGCGAATCGATGTCAGTCGCCTTTAGTAAAACGAGATTGGTATGTAAAAACAAAGGCCCTGGTGCTTAAATTACCTCTGCATTTACTTGACTTTACCAGAATCCATAAAAAAGAAAACTTCGAAATCTTCTGTGCGGCAAAAATGAAGCTGCGTTATACGCCGCTTGTTTTATGTTCAAAACAAGGAGAAATAGTGTCCTGCAGAGTTTTGCCCATCGTGCAGCGTTTGCAGATGCCAAGGCGAATCGGGGAGGGGGTCGGCTGCTGTACCCGCACGCTGTAATCCCCGCCACTACATCAAGCAGATTACATGCAGCGAGTGAAAGAAATTGTCCACTGATACCTCTCAAGTTACATTGCGGCAAATGTTCAGACTTGCGCTATTTTAATACTGCTGGAAACCCGTTCGTTAAATATTCGGAAACGCACTGGCACTGTAACAAGTAAACTTTTTATTAGCACTCTTCTCTATTTAGGCATTAAATTCCCTTCGGCGTAACTTGGAAAACTACTGAAGATGCGGCCCCAGCGTTCCAAGCAGAGCATCGAAGCGTGACACGTGAAAAAGTATTGGTCAGACTCCACTCCTCCTGCAGAGAGCTGTCACGCTCGGCTTGGCTCGAGAGAGTCGTAGCATTCTCCCTTGGCCATGCTATGGCGAAATGAAGTAGAGAAATTCTCTCATTGAAAGAGACACGTTCTCATATTTGGCACAATATGATAAAAGAAGTTTATATAAGACCTTTCCAATGTCTGCAAAATCGCAGACCAGCATGCGATCATCACAGCCCAGCGCGTGCGTGTTCGTCGTTTCGGAAAGCGAGCAAAGCACGCGCCATATGCCCGAACAAGAACTTGCAAGAACTTGGCACCCTCGGCCTCGGCGTTGCGGTGCCAACCGTGCTCGCTGCCGTATTGAAACGAAGATAGTCGTTAAGCAGTGACGTCAGGAGATGAGGGGGGATGTGATTGACTGGCAGAGTGATGCGAATTACTTTGAAGGGCATGAGCCACTAGGTTCTAGCCTGACACTTACTATAGGGTTTTCGACATACACCTAATAACAACATTTTGTTTCGTTAACCCTTTGACGCTCGTCGGCGTACATGCACGGCGGTGAGCGAAATAACGCGTACCGCAGGAGATGTTCTTACTCGTTATCTGATAGGCCAACTATACATGTTATATTTGCACGGTGTTTAGGTTCCGTTTGGATATTTATAGTTTCGGAATTAAACGCTCCGCGCGCATATAGTACGCGTGTCTATTTCGCTTCGCATGTTCGCGTCACTGGATGTAGTGGCAATCACAACGCCGACTCTTCAAATCCAGACTTTTTACCAAATTAAATTCAGAAAAACGGAGCCTACCATCGGATGGAGAAGCCCTTTAATGTACCTCCGGATTAGAATCCCAGACCGCCGGAATGTCGCGGAAGCGGTTGTGCCAAAAAGAAACCAAATGCGAGAAATGTGACAACTGTTCGCCCTCAGTATTTCCATTTAATGCTTTTAATTGTAAACAACTTGCAAGAACTGTGAGCGCTTTTTCTAGCTACCTGGTAAAAAAAAAAAAAAAAACTTGTGCATTGACGCTTTCTTTATATCATTCGTTTGCAAACGAAACCCGATATCTGAGAAGCAGCTTTTTGGGATAAGAACTCGACCGTCAAATGTTAATATTCTACTCTTCATTCCCATAACTCTACAATGGGTTCACTTTTAATAGCGAGCAATTTTGAAACGCCGTAAATAACCATGTCGGAATAGTGCACCTGGGACAGAGTGACGAAATATTGGGCTTTTGTTACCAAGAGACGACGCTCACCAGACTCAATCCTCAGCGTTACTGACTCTCGTCGACTTTCAATAAAACACTATCTGGAAATTAGCCTTTCAGTTACGAAGGAGTATAGTGGAAAGAGGAGTCGCCGTTTACCAAGTTACTTGCAACATCGATTTGAATGACGTCATTCCAGACATTGCTTTAAGGCAAAGGGAATGAAACCCTATCGATTATCCGTTCGGCCGTTAAATAAGCCTGTCGCAATGCCCGAAGGATAGGACGGTTAATGACTTTAAGCGGCCGCTCTTAGCCTGCCGTTCGGATGTCGTAAGCTGCGGTTTGCAGTAACATTTTTAAAGCGAGGGGGATTTTGTAGAAGTGGCACAAGACGTACAAAAGTCCATGATGTGCCTTAACGTCGATCCCTGGCTTATATTGCACATATGCGTCATAGCGAATAACAGATATCTCAAACCCGAGTGGATTGCTTATTGCATTACAGAAATCAGTTTGTCCCGCGTAACTTCACTGGTTTATTGTTCGGAAAACTCCGCGAGCCACCAACTGCCATACTTCAATAAGTTTACTCCCAAGAATAACCTATTGATCCTGCATTTCTTTTTCTGCCTTAGGAATAACAAGATGACCGGAACCACATCATAATGCACCGGTAGAGGGTGTAAATACTATTGCCTGGTGCACGTCAAAACCCAAAGCTAGCATTGGTCAGATTTATGCTCTATAATGGAGGTTTTACGTGCCATTTGTTAGATTATTAACTTTTCTCTGCCTAAAACTTCATTGAAAAAACAATTCTGTACGTAATGACGTTCTTTTTGTCGGCTATTGTCAAAGTGTTCAAGTTACTGAATTACAATTAACTGTTGGGCTAGTTGGTTAAACATCTTAAATACAAAAGCGCAAAGGACAAGGACAGAACACAGAAAGAACAGGACAAGCGCTTACTCACAACTGATTGTTTAATGAATGATAAAAGAAAGACGAAAATGATAGGAGATTTACTAAATTAAAATGCCAATTCTATTCGCACGTAAAATGTTTAAAAATTATTTGGTAAAAAATTAACAAAATTAAATTGAAAAAAGAGACGGATAGAAAATTAAAAGAGAGAAGGAAAAGCAGCCAGATTAAGAAAAAAGGTTGAGGTATCCTATCTCTTTCTCGGACAGTGAAATTGATGGTGTGCTGACGCACGTGTCTCCTTTCTCTATTATAGTTTTTGCCTCAAAAATTTCTCTGGCTCTCTTGCTCCGAAAGCGTTTGAGTACTTTCGTTTGATTGAATAGAGGAGTGCATTTACAGTCTCTGACATGTATGGCCAAGTGTCCTGACGGTGAAGCATGTAGGGAAAGATCATGCTCTCGTAGTCTTACATTTACGCAGCGCCCAGATTGACCGACGTACACTCTCCCACACGTGCACGGTATTTCGTAAACGATGTTGACGTTGCAGTTGATATACTGATGTGTGTGCTGGACTGAGCAGTGTTCTTCTCTTTCGTTCTGGGAGTTGATTTTTGGACACAGTTTTTTAAGTTTATCAGGAGCTGATGTTACGACCTGTATGTCATATTTAGACGCTATTCGTTTTAAGTTGTGTGATACTTTGTGTTGGTAGGGTATCACTGCCGGACGGCGTGTCGTATCTCTTCTTCTTCTTTCCTTGTGAATGGTCAGGCTCTCTGCAACATCGAACATTAAATAACTGGAATACCCCGATTCATGTAGTTTTTGAACTTGTGCCTCAAAACTCTGCTTGGCTGTGTGCTCGCATGATTTTTGCAAGGCTGCTATGAAGCTGCTTTTTACAATTCCCTCTTGATTATTTTCGAATGGGCCGAATCAAATGGTAGAAGTGATTTTTTGGACCGTGGTTTGTATGTCCAACATGTATGGTTGTCTTCAAAGGACAGCTGAAGATCCAGGAATTGAAGCTTGCTTTTCCTTCTCTCTTTTAATTTTCTATCCGTCTCTTTTTTCAATTTAATTTTGTTAATTTTTTACCAAATAATTTTTAAACATTTTACGTGCGAATAGAATTGGCATTTTAATTTAGTAAATCTATCATTTTCGTCTTTCTTTTATCATTCATTAAACAATCAGTTGTGAGTAAGCGCTTGTCCTGTTCTTTCTGTGTTCTGTCCTTGTCCTTTGCGCTTTTGTATTTAAGATGTTCAAGTTACTACTTGGGGCACGATTTAGAAGACCTAATGGATGTTTTTTATGGACTTTTTCAGGGAAAGGAGGGAACGCTTGAATGATGCCGTCTGTTTTTACCTTTTTTATTTTATTTTTTTTGCGGGGGGGGAGGGGTTTGGCACACTTCAGATGATTGTTTGTTTACCAATTGGTTCTATGGGTCACAAGAAGTAGCAGAAATGACGGCATTTACAATTAGATGCTATGCCAAATGAAACGTCTTGTGAGAATGGGCATTGGATATTCATCGGTCAATTGTGTGTCGACTGGTTCCAAAACTTGACGCAGAAAGAGTGCCGGAAGTTCTACTCACTGTGATGTATTAAAGAGTGACCTAGTCGCTTTGGGCCATTCCTGCGCCTAATTTGCCTTGGATGCTTATAAATGATATATCGTTCTGATAAAAAAATACTGGTTTAATGCAACGTTATTATTTGTGAAAGATCTTGGCGTGTGTTCCGAAACATATCCGGTCTAACGCACCATTTTAGCGAACCTCATTGCTTTATTAACCTTTTTATTTCTTTTTTTAGAACAAGGCTTTAATGTTTGCTTGATATCGGGAAGTTTATACTCTACACAGTCCGCGTACATCAAACATCATCAGGAAAAAATCGATGCCAGTTATTTATGACACATATTTTCAAAACAGCGTTTTATCTTACTATGAATAGCTAAGCCATGTTTTGCTGAAGCTTTGATTAAAATAGATTGGCTATCCCTGAGTTATGTCCCTCCATAAAGTTGTAAATAATAAAAGCAAATATTCTCATCGCCTTAAAAAAGATCGTATTGCAGATCGTATTGCATAAAAAAACATCTTAAGAACTTCCGTTTACCACGTATGTACCTCACCGCGTTCTTGGATTTAGACACTACATAGCAACAGCGCCTCTTCCAGTCGAAATCTCGTAAAAAATGTTTTTCTACTATCATCAGCTTGACGAGTCTGTGACCTGCTTATAACATTCTCATTTCTTGGTAGTGTTCCTTGTTTATCGTGTGTGTAATAGTGTTTCGTTTCTTTTAATTATTTTTTGTTATTGGTTATTTACTTTTATGTTCACTAATGTTCACTAAACAAAAAGCCTTAGTGGATGTGGTCTTAGGCACAAAAGATACGGAGTATAATTACGAATATTCTTTATATCTTATGGAGATCTTCCGGTGCACGTACTGCGCTCAGTTTCAAAATTAGGCAACAAAAATGTTGTCGATGATGATCTCAAATTCTCGATGATTATCTCTAAATATTTAGCCTTTTTTAGCGAATTGCTCGACTCAGTTTAGACTCTAAAATTGACGTCTAAAATAGGCCATCATGCTTTTAACTAAAACTCAATTTCCCACAATCGGGTAATATTTCAACTTTTTTCTCCGTGTTTGCCCGGGCCCCGTAGATACACAGTTGTGGAGTTTTCGTAGTCCGCGTTTCCCGTTCCGACACATTCTCCACAACGGAGACACCCCTACTGCGCATGCGCGTCACTAGCCTTGCTTTATCGCCAGTTCGCTTTACAAGCACTGCCACCGTGCGAGTTCTATCACAGAACGCATCGCACTCACAGAGTGCCGCACGCAGAACCCATCCCGAACGAACTTGCCTTGTGCAGCCAAAGAGCAGCCTGATGCTGGCGCCATCTATGTACAGAGCGCGACACTGTTAGCGCGAACAAGCGATCGCAGGTTTTTCCAGTTTTTCTCTTTGAAACCAAGGAATGTCATCCAAGTTATTATTTCTACAGAAAGAGCTCATTTAGTTCTATAATGTAAGCGATAACATTTCGTGCTCGCTAATACTATTTAGAAGTAAAATGTGCAAATGCGCCAATGCCGTGTTCGCGCTAACAGAGCCGCGATGTGTACTCACCTTAAACCGAAGCTAGCGCTCTTCTGTTCGATATTGCAATTGGCAACGCAATAGTACAGTCGCTGCAACGTGTAGTTTGTATTTGCGATGGCTTTAGAGAACTCGACTTTTGAAAAAAGTGCAAGGCGGTGCACTTCTGCATGTGTTTTGAGATAGGCTGCACTCGTAAATCGAATACGATGGTGTGCACAGAGTGCAGGTGTTAGAGGAGGTGGACGTATATCCAACGCAAGAACTGTTCGCGCAGAAGCTTGATAAATGTTAAGCGTGGACCACTGAAGGATGCTGCTTAGAATCAGTCCGCTGGTATCTCCAGCAACACGTTTCGCGGCGCTTTCAATTTCAATCGTCAAATGCAGCTGAATAGCATTTTATTCTGGGTGAGAGCGATAGATTTTCTAAACGAAATACGATGATGCAGGGTAGCTGGCGTGCGTAAATGTTGCGCAAGCCTCGGGTAGAGTCACTATGCTTAACTTTCTCGGCTAGTGATTGGACGCATCACAAGTTTGTGCTGGGCGAGCTTTGTCGACAAATATTTCCAACTTTGAACCCGCACATGGACGGCGGCAAAGATTTTGCGACGACTGATGTGTTTGTCCTGAGCCAATTCATTATCCCATGGCAGATTTCAACGCCTGCACCACAACAAAGTAAGTAAAAACTTGCAAATGAAGCGCGGGTTGTCACTTGCTTTATTTATGAAATAGTATAAATTCACAATTCAAGCTCACGTTCATTTTCGTCACACGCAGGACACGGTTTACAGCAGAAACTCCACTTTCTCGAAGCAGACAGACCCCCATCGTCTGCTCTGGATCCTCGCCTGAAAGAAGCATGACGGGGTTTCATTCTGGTGCAAGCTCGATTCCCCTGGTGCAGTGAGGGAATGCACGCGTGGAATGCCGGCACCGAAAGAAACTTGAGAGTGTAGCCAGTCGTGAAGTGCCGGCCGAAAACTACTCGCTCCACAATGCGAGTGAGCACGAGTGGGCACGAGTGGGCACGAATGCCATGAAACGAACTCGCTATTAGAGTTCCAGATATTTTGACGGATTACGAAGAGTTTCGCGGGACGGCGAAACGATCTATAATAGAACTTCCTAATTAATGCGGCCTTCAATAACCGTCCCTTCACTCTGGAAAAAAAACGTAATAATAGTATGAATAACGTCCGAAGTCATAATGCGCAGCTTGAGTTGAGATTCACTAGCTGTTCTTTTGGGAGGTTTTCTGAGCCGCTAAATTTGAGTCGGCTAAATGTGTCGGCAGTGTGACGTAGATGTCGGCACGCTCTTTTGTAACGTTACGCACACCTCATGAACGCATTCTGTGTTAATTATATTTGAATTGAAACAAACAACTTGTTTTGTCGGGAACGTGACAGAACGGCACACGACAAAACAGCACGCGACAAAACAGCACGGTCAAAACAGCACGCGTCAAAACAGCACAGCGTCAAGACAGCACGGCGACAAAACAGCACGCGTCAAAATAGCACGCGACAAAACAGCACAGCGTCAAAACGGCACAGCGACAGAAGAGCACGTGCCAAAACAGCACGGCGTCAAAACAGCACAGCGACAAAACGCACGCATGTCAACTTCAAGCGCGTTCTTCACCTGCCTCTGCGCGAATAATATCGAACCTCCTTCACCTTTTCGTTTATTGTCGCTAGGTTATAAAGAAATTTATTGCCTATTTCAGAGCTTACCAAACTCCGCAACCCGCAACTCCCCCCCCCCCCCAAACAAAAAAAAAAAAAATATCGCGTCACAACTCCTTCCCCCCCCCTCGGGATTTTCACGAGACTACAAGAGTCAGTTACAATGATGAGTACTAGTAGCAGTCCACATAATAAAATGTATGCTTAAGGTGACTAAACTTAAATCCATAAAAAAATATAGCAGCAATTGCTTCGCGACTTCCCACTAAATCTGTCGGACCCACAGTTTGGAAGGCACGGCAGTTGGTAGTGGACCACGATTTTCATCACAACAGGTGTTACCAATCGGCATCCAACTTAAAGCATTCCCGTAAGGTGACGGGCGGAAAGCTTTAAACAAACGAATGCAATTGTTCGAACCTCCTTCAGCGAAGCTCTTGTTAGTACGTTTGTCAGATTTTCCGTATCGTTTATAGTCAGCAGAAAAAAAAAGGTCAGTGTTAATTGAAAAAGGTCAATATTTTCGAGGGCGTTTGGAGGGGGGGGGTGATTATTCCTGACTTATGACCACTTCCTTTCGCAGTTTTCAGCTTGTCTCCGAGGTCGGTTCAACTTTCAACAAAAGATCCGGGGGCGCAGGGGTCTTCAGGATGAAATCTGGGTGTTTGACCTGATAGGGATTTGTGTGCCGAATTCTTTGTTCAAAGAAAAAAATCTAATCGTGAACTGCACAATGCAAATCAAGAGCATCCGTACATGCCGCACATTTTTAACAACCCTAGCTTTCGTCTACTAGAGGAGGGCATAAATACGATTGTTTTATTGCCGTTTCTGTGGTCGGCGCGAATTTACCACCTCTCGCAGTCGTGAAAATGGGGAAAAATCGCACTGAGTACAATGCTTGCAAATTTCTGGATTTTGATATTTGCCTCTCCGACCGAAGTGGTAGTGAAGCTCATGTTCGTCCTGTGTACAAATACGAGCACACGACGATAATGTCAGATCACGATAGGGCCCCAGTGCGTCTTACAGAACAGGTCGCGTCGGCTGAAACAGGCAGAAACCAATAAGAGAAACAGCACCTGGTTAACTCACTATACATTTTAAACAAACGCTTTTATATATTACATTTTCGTCAGTATATATACTGATTTTCGTCAATAAACCGAAAAGAGCCGAGAAGTTTATGAGTCTACAAATATTTACCGCAATAATTTCCGGAACACCTTTTTTGGACGCTGCGCTATCTTGTCGTTGTGCTGTTTTGACGCTGTGCTGTTTTGACCTCGTGCTGTTTTGGCACGTGCTCTTCTGTCGCTGTGCCGTTTTGACGCTGTGCTATTTTGTCGCGTGCTATTTTGACGCGTGCTGTTTTGTCGCCGTGCTGTTTTGTCGCTGTGCTGTTTTGACGCGTGCTGTTTTGACCGTGCTGTTTTGTCGCGTGCTGTTTTGGTTTTCGTCCCGGCAATTTAGAAATTAATTTTCTTTCTGACGAATAAGAACCAAGACTCAAACACCAATTGAAAGCAAGAATCCGACCCCTCACTTTGATATAACTATGGGACACAAAACATAAAAATATTGATTGATTGAATTTTTTTTTAAATGAGCAGTCACGTGTTAATTTACAGTACGGTCACAGCGATACCTACTACACGTCACGACAAAGTCGGGGATCGGAGTCGTGTCCACGCGCTGCGGGGCAAAGAACGCTGCCATAGGGTGAATTAACAAAGGCGCTCGCAAAACAAAATAGGTATCGCACAATTTTGCTTTGAACACTTTTGATTCATGCATAAAAGTGCGTCTCCCAGCTCGGTCTCTTCTCAGTGACACTTCTACCGTAGCATTTGGATAGCGGCTATTTCTTTGTAGTTTTTCCAGAGAGTGCTTGCTGTTGACATCGTGTACTACAAATCCATAAGACGGGTTGTTAACGCTACGCCGTAACTCAGTCGCAACGCCTCCACTTCGCACGCAGCGGACCGAGGTTCGATTCTCACGGGCGTCAGGCGATTTTTTCGAGGACTGGGCAACATCGACGACGGGCACTCTACGTTCTTTTACTACGCGAACTGCAGCTCAAACAACAGACGTCATTTGCTGGAATGGAAAGAGGCCGTAAAATCTATCGCTGTGAAAAAGAAAAAAAATATGCAGTTTAAAATTTCCAATTATTCCTTTCGAAAAACCTAGTATAACATTTTAGTGTCTGGATTATAGGAGTGCAAAACTTTTTCTGGAAAACTAAAATTCATATTGCAGACAGGAGATTAGTTTCTGAAAACCTCAAATCCAGATAGGTTTTCCAGTTCTATGATCCAGGGAGCGAAAAGTTAGTTATACCGGATTTCTATCGGCAGGGATCTCAATGTTCAAACAACCTCCCTGTGGACGCTGTGTGCTAGGGTGCATTCTTTCCGAGAGCTTGGCCTATCGACCGCTCTCACCGCAGCCTCCGTAAAGTTCGTTGGCATTTTCGCATGTATCGCCGCTGCAGGAGCTGCGATGCTGAAAGTGATCAATATTTCCCTGATTGCGTTTCGTTGTGCGGCACGCAATGCATCTCACAAAAGGGGCGTTTAGGTGCCTCAAAGGAGAGCGTGCATGGTACATAAAGTGGTAGATTGCGGAGGTCTCGAGAGCGCAAAATCCTGCTATTCAAAGTGCTCCATGAATCAAGCGCTTGTACGTGGCTGCGCTTTCGTCAGTTCAAAGTTTTCGCACCAGACTTGGGGCAACTCTTTGTGAAATTACAGAATCGAAGAGCGCGCATTCCTATCCTTGATCGGCGCACAGGCTGCATGAGCGCACGGGTTCCCCTGACATAATTTTGTTTATAGACAGACCTTGCTTTTGGATATTAAATTAGATTACGAAAAGCACTTATCAAAATTAGGCAGGTTCTCCATAAACAGATATTTCGTGTCTTATTAAATATTTAACTTACTACAAACGTAGAACGATCTCAATGAAATATTTCTAGTGATGCCTTTCTTGCAACTAATGACAGCATAAATAGAAAATATGCATTATCTGTAGCAGTGTTTCATTCGTGTAAGTAATTAAAACCGTCGCACTCTTTACAAGCTAATCTATACTCCATGCCATAGTGGAACAACGCTTTATGCTTTGGCAGTTTTTCGTCTTGGCTCTCGCATTCTGTAGGTCCTGAAGTTATATACGTAATTATAAACGAGGAAAATCTAAATAAATATACATTGAGAAGCATTTAAATAAAAAAGATTGAAGTTCCTGAAGAACTAACATAATCTAAGGTGAATTATTACATAAGCTTTATTCTTATGTTTATTATTTTCCTATTTAGGATGCTCTAATAAGCGTGGCTTAGAAGGCTCACCGGGAATAAGTCAAGGAAACTTTGGTATATTCACTCAGGGCACAATACTAATGAGAATAGTAGAACTGGTGATGGCAATGTGCAATGGTTATGACACAGGACAGTAGGCGCAATATACGTTATAAGGCAAAGGAATTTTAAGATTGTTACACAGACATAAACCAGGTAATTAAAATAACGGGATACTGATGATAACAATGTACCATAAATATTAAACATAACTGTAAGCGAATTTGAAATCCGAACCGATACGATTCGTTTGGTGCTGCTACGCGGCGCCGTTTCTTTACAAACGCTTATTTTATCGCAGGTAGCAGCTGAACTATTAGAAGCGGGCCGCGGGCTCGGCTTCAGTGGATGGACAGCGGCCAGCCAAGGGCCGGTCGTTACGCCTCAACACGCGGTCACTGGCCCGCGTGCCGGGGTTTGAACACCCCTCATCTAAAATATAAAAAGCGGACATTTATCATTGACGAGAGGAACATAGTTGCTTGGTAAACTTGCGACGTCATTTCGGTTATGTCATAGATGATGTGGACAGTACTTCATACCGCGGATGCATCCCGAATTCACGGGTCTACGTAATAAAACTGTTGGATGCAGGTAAGAAATCGTATTTGGCGGATAATGAATAGAACGCGGATACTGTGAGCCATGGACCGAGGTCGGTGTGTTAATATTAAGGTCGTGGGTGCCTCTATGACGCCACTGTTCAGGTACCGCCATGTAGCCACCAACGGCCAGCTAAGCACAACGCGCACGGGATTCGAGGGGGCGTTGACTCGGAGACCAAAAAGCAAAATACCTCGTCAAGTGCGAGTGCGTCTTGAGAACGGTGGTTGGCCACGAAAAGGCACGCGCCATGCTCTTGAATGTTGTACTTGTCGTTCCGTCCGTCTAACATTAAATCTAGCTTTCTTGTTCTCGAGACCCTGCCCCCGAGTTGTTCCTCCGGGTGGGCATGCAAAAAGTCTGCTTTTACATATGGCTTAGAAAAACGTTAGATGCGCGATGGTGTAGTTGGTCAATAAAAAACCTGCTAGTGACAGTTATGTGGGTATTGCATTGTTAAGAGACCATAAACATAGTATTATTATTATTATTATTCAAGTTTTCCCTTAAAGGCCCCTCATTGTGGGCATTACATAAGGGGTGGGGGGGGGGGGTACATAACACGAGAGCATACAGCAGTAACAACGACTTATGCGAATACGCATGGGGTGCAAAGCAAAGCAGGAAGTGGCATCGCCACTTTGAAGCAAGAGGCAAATACACATATTAGTCGGGGTACATAAGGAGCATAAGGGAATGAAAACATTGATACATTGCAACCAGTAAAGCACAAGACAAGCAAATAGAACGGAACAGTGGGGATGAACGGAAATGAGAACAAAGAGTGTTGCGAAATGCGATTGGATTCGGTCTGGGTTACAACAAGTGAGGGGAGGTCGTTCCAGTCTACAATAGTACGAGGGAGAAGGAAGGAGGTTAAAACTTAAAATAGGTTGTGCTGCCTGGAGATGCGGGAAACGTGACAGCGGGTGATTTAGCCGCGAGTGATTCTCGCCTGGGGGGGTTGGTGGAGGAGAGAGTCTCCGGAGCGCAGGGAGGCAGTGGTAAATTTTGTAAAATTATGACTCATCTAGCAGTGATGAGGTCATACACCTTTTCTCCCGGGTACTAAGCGGCTTGTTACAACAAAAAAGACTAATTTAGGCGAGACTCCAAGGAGACATGTTAGCAAACAGGCATCACTGGCTATGTTTACTGGCGGGTACATTCATAATTAGTGTACCTTTTGACGTATCACACCACGTTTCAGAGCTCGTTTCTTGGGGGCAGAAAGAGTAAAGGGGTGCCCGTAGTGAGTTCTTATATCTCTTGACCCCACTCGGGTCAAGTGAAGAAGTCTTGAAGAACAACGTATGTGTAGTCTAAGACGTTTCTGAAACTGCAAAACCCAATTGGTCCCTTATGGAACCTATCGAGTTTTACAGTTTCGCATAATCGAGCGAGACTGCCACGATATGCGGCAAGGGTCGCACACACTCTGCGCCACAACATCGTGGAGGTGATCAAACAAAAATATGAGGCGATTTTTATAATAATAGTAATAATTTATTCTTTTATTGGTATTGTTATCACAAGTCTTGGAGCCCGTCAAGGCCTTTGGGCCTAGTATAAATTTTGGATATCATTTTGATGGGACAACGTTCACCACTCAGTCTAGAACGGTAATAGCATGCCTGAAATAATGCTGCCTTCTAATTGAGACAAAACAAGGACTATAATTATTTTGACGAAAACGGCCCGTACAGCCCCGTTAGCATACTCTGTAAACGTCTCAATCCTCCTGCTCTGACATCCCGCCCGCCAGTTGGCCATCAACATCGCGCTCAGAATCCAAACAACGAAGGCGACAGCAGCATGGAAGCAAACAAACAACCAAACAAATGAAGCACACCAGTGGTCGGTCCAGCAGAAAGCGGGCGGGACGAAGACAAACTCCGATTACCGGGAGCTCCGAAAACGCAGCTCCTAGTGGCCCTGTCTGCCAAAAGAGCGAGAGAGGTCGAAAAGAGAAACGAAGTGAGAACTGGTTCCCCGCGTTCCAAGAGATCTCGCAACAGCTACAACAATGAAGCTACGAAGAGCACTCTGCCGCTCGGTTCGAGGCCAGGCCACGTAATAAACGCGGACTGCCAACTGAGCTAATGGTCGACTCTTCTGGAAGCGCCAGGGATCGCCGCCTCTGGGTCCTTGCCTTTCGTTGTTTGTGGCCTTTCTCATGGGTATCCTCGAATGCCAAGACCGATGCGAGACAATTTAGGAAGGCCGGACGGGAACGCCTTCGCACAATTGCACTGAGGCGCGGTGAAGAAAAAACAAAGAATAGAGAAGAGAGCATTGCTTTATTGACCGGCGTAGTCGGTGGTGTTTGAGAACTGTGCCCAGGTGAAACTCGTATATGTATTTATTAACGTTTTTACATTTGTACCTCCTGCGACGTTAGGCATTATGCAGGGGTAAAAACATAAATAGGAATAAAAGTAAAACATATACAAACACCTGCACATAACAAGGAAGAGAAAACATACACGTAACAAGCCAGAAAAAATATTGTCTTACCATGCAATAAATGTCTGTAATATATCATAAAACAAGAATTATCGTCAACTGGAACTCTTTTGGAAGTACATTACAATCCCAGTTAGTTTGACCAAAAACAATTCTTCCACATTTTTAAATTCATTCAACCAAATAATAGGTCTCCACCTCCTGCCACCAGATTATGATGTAGTGGCAGGATGTGAAGACCTATTTCCGAACCAGTATATTCGTGATATAAATTATTTGTAAAATTTACCATGAAGCACTTTTTCCTTTATTCAAGAAAGCACCAAACGTATCTGTGTTTTACTTCAATGCAACTTGTGTAGTGGCTGCATAGTCACGTGTTTCATTCACAGCGCTTGATTTTGATTGTGCACAAATTTACATGTGAGGTGCCGTTGATTCGGGTCCCAAATAACACAATCGCGCTCTAAAATTTTCTTACAAACGAAAAATAAAATGCTTGTTTTTCACTACGGCATGTATATTTAATATTAATCTGTATAAAATGCAACATTTTAATTCGCTTCCCTACAGTGTTATGCACGTGACCGTTTCATTCGAAATTAGGTAAAAAATGAACTCTAAGCTAGTTACGTTTCCTTACGCGTTCAAGCATTAGTATTTTTATTTTATACGCATTCCATAAGTAACCGTATTGAGAAAAACAGAAGTATTTGGTTTTTAAGTTTAAAGTAATTTCTTAAAACTCACACCAGCACTACAGCATCTTTAGGCCGCTCTGCAGAAAGCGACTATCCGCGTCGTCTTAAATAATTCGGCATACTACACAATCATAAACAAATAACGTACTGTGGTAATCTTCGTTTTTACAAATGACATCAATAAATATAAGAAATATTAATGGCGGACACTTTAGCGGAACACCGGAGGTCGTACTGGCGCAAACCTCTAACCATTGAAAACAACGGTTTTTTCTTGACCGGGCAATAACTCAGCAATACAATTGACACATCTGACCGTTAAACCTATTGATACTAATTTCCTTATTAAAAGATAAGGCGGCACATATCAAAATCTTAGCAGGAGTTTGAAATGCTTTAACGCATTCGAGAATAAAATCGTAAATTCTGCTACCTGGATGACAGACGAATACCTCCACGGAAGCCGTGCTGCGGAGGAGTGAAAATTGTTAGGATTCAAGGAAACAAAACATTGAGCTATACGCCGCATTATATGTTTCAAACGCGTTGCAGAGCGATATTGGTTAGTGACACCTGAACGGTACTTTTCAACTGCCTATAGTGATCCAAATATAAAAATCAGAGTCCCATTTGCCCTTCGTCTCAGTCACTCCTGACTGCACCTGCTTCTAATGACTTGGTAAAAATAACATATGAATCGAGTGTATCTTTTTTTTTTCTTCCTTTTTTTGAGTTGTGAAGCATCATTGTCAAATCCCATCTAGGTTTATTCTCCGGAAGTATCTATACCTGCAAGTAGAAGCTCATCATTTCCGAGTCTCACTCTGTCCGCCAACTCGGACATAACTTCAACTTCCTATAGCCGAGTACCAGAGAGAGAAAATATCAGTGTTAACAGCGGAAAGACTCTGCAAACAGAGACAACGAGGTATACGGTGTAGCACTCCGAGTCTTTCTGATCCCTCTTCACTAGATTACCACCTAAGTAAAAACGCATGTAATAGAAATATCATAAATTTTAATTTCGCAGGTATTCAGAGGGTGTCTGGATCACTTTATAAAATTTTTGATCTGAGACTCCATGGAAAATCCGGTAGTTTTCCTGCATGCACATTTTTTTCCTCCTGAATGTTTATTTCAGAGAGGTTTTATGCGCTTACGTTGTTGTTTTTATCTCTTTCTGAGCCATTGAGGACGTTACTCACGGCTTATTATTCTCATTTCCCTTCTGAAACTCATGGACGCGTAAGGGGTGCAATCTGCAAACGCCTGATTTTTAATGAGAAAGCCTTAACTGCCCCATAGAGCGAAGCCGATGGTTTCTGTAGCAGCAAATACAAACGGCTCCTGAATTCCCATTTTTCCACCTGGGGTGGGCTGAAACGGCACCTGCAGTCGCATTGGCGGCGACGCGTCATATCAGATGCTTTAGTCACGGAAGCCAGTTTCGAGGCCGCTCAAGGTAAAAGCGGACGCGCTCTCAGGAAATAAAAACACAAATAAAAGCACATCAACGCAAATCGCTTCGTCACGGTATGCCGCTGGCAGGCGGCGGGGTTCGCTCGCGCCTGCGCAGTGGGGGAACCTAATGTCACCACTCGGAGCGACCAGGCGAAAAAGGAAGAGGTGGCGCTCTGCTTGCAGGAATGCTTTCGCACTTCCCACACGCATAGCAGACTTAAGTGTCCGCCTTTATATATATATACATGTTTTTATAGATCTTGTTTTTAAAAGATCTTACAGTTGTTTAACGTCGCTTGTAGCCTTCAACTCCGAAAAATAAGTGGGCTATAGAGAGTGTTGTTAAGCAAAATGAGTAGGGGAAATACGCATTTCTGAAGAAATATGTATTTCCTCCTTATTTCTTAACAACACTCTCTGTATACAATTTCTTATTTTTCAGAGTAAATATTAAGGGAATAGATAATAACGAATAAATATTAAATAAAATAGTTTTCTTGACGGTCTAACGAATTTTATGTGGAGGCCTTGATAGCTTATTCAAGGCTGTTCAACAATAAATCACGTGCAACTGCGACTCAGATCGCTTAATACCTAACTATTACAGTTACGTCGCGGAATTACCATTAAAAATATTAGACAAGAGGAAATGGAAACCTCGAACTTTTCTTTGGTGCTTTTCAAGAAAGTTTTCTAGATAAAACTCTATTGTTGGGGCTGATGCACGCACGATGCGTTGTCTGTCGAGGTGATATTTGATAGATTAAAGTCTCCTCCCTATGCGCACCGAACTATCAGAGATGGTGGCGAGTAAATGACTAGGTTCATTAATACTATTTTTAAATAGGGGAACGGTAGCAAGCGCCAAGCACGAAAAGCTACTGGTCTTTTGACGAAACGTTGGCGTGCACGAAATAGATTCAGTAATGTATCTGTGGCACAGTAAATCTAATTGCTCGCCAGATTTCAAATTGCGCATAGCCGCCCGCTATGTACGTGTGCCGTCTTTTCAGAATTGTTTCTTTGAGGATTACTTTTGGTAGTAGGGGGTATCGAGCCAGACTACATAACGTGGAAGTTTATATCTGCACTATATGTTTTGCACTGCGTTGAATTAAGCAGTACTACAAATGCAAAAAGTCACATGTCCAAATAAACGCTCCGTCAACTCAGCTTGTTGTAAGAAAGATTAATAATAATAATATTATTATTAATATTAATAATATTAATCTTTACTTTCAAGACAAGTCATACAAAATGAAAGACACCCACGAGCACATTATGCGTGTGGCCAGGTGACCACGAAATGCATGTTAGAAATGCATAAAAGACTCAAGCATCATATGGTATATGAATCTGTAACACTTGCAATACCAGCGAAGTTGCAAAATCGATTTCAATTAACACTCACTAACCGTTTTAAATAGCTTCAAGAAAGATAAAGAAACCATAATTAAACAGTCCATCAGAAACAATTAAAGCATGAACATATTACTGATTATTCTAGATGATTGTCAAATTATTATTTTAGTTTTCTTTTTTTTTAATCTGTTGGATGTTATATTATAAGGTGCTCTGGAGCATTGTAAAACAAGGAAGGAATGTAATGATCTCTATGTTTCTACCATATCACTCGTGTATATTGGAACAACGTATTTCAGTACGTCTGTTCCTATTTTAATAACGGCAGTCTTTAGAATTAATTTCAAATTAATGATCTGTGGATTATTATTGTTCTTGTTCTTTTCATTTTTTGTCGACTTTTTATAGTATTTTGACTCAACATCCACTGTCTCATTTGTTGGAATTCATTGTTTTAAACCTGGTGTGTATAAAATCCTTGTTCTTTGTGATTAATAAATTTAAAATGTATGCATTTTGTTGCCTTTTTTAAATAGCCAAACTTATGTTCCTTCTATTTTGAAGTCGGGAGTATGGCAGACATGTTTTATTTCAGTGTTTGTTTATCAACCCCATCATACGAAACATAATTCTTTTCCTTCCCTAATGAAAATACAATGGAAATCGTATTTCACCTTCCGTCTAACTGGGTGAGTGAGCGTTTGGGTGTCTGCTGGCTCTTTACATCTAGTGGCGACAGTCGTCTTATATGGGTTCAGGGAAAGTTTATTTTAGCAGGATTTGTAACCACGGGAACATGAAAGCAAACGCCCTTCTCTGCTCGATCATTGCATCTACTGAAGGGCGATGACCCAGGTGCTGGTTGTGGGTGTTGTCGGCTCACTCTTTAAAGCTGGTTTAAATTTTGACAGTCGCAGGACTTCCAGACGAAAAAGCGTAGTCTGCGGCAGGTCTAAGAAGGCAGCTATTCCAAGCAAGGCAAAAGGTGTTCCAATTGGAGTCTGGTCTGGGCAGTTAACTTATTTTCCAAGTTTTCTAAACTTGAAAGTAAAGTTTCGGCTCCTAGTTGTGCTAAAGAAACAATTTTCGAATCAAAATTTACTTTGCTTGAATGTATATTGCGTCTCTTTTTAGCTACGATTTGTAGCGTTTAATGACTGTTCATAAGAAGTTAGTGATTATTCCGTCACGGATGCGTTGCCTTTTTTATTCCTGCGATAATTTTTACTTTATTTGATTGTATTGCACAACAAAAATTTTAATCGCTGCTTCCTAAAATGCATTGTTTATTATATTTGATGCACGTTATTTTACAAAATTTCCAATGTAGCTCGCGCGCAGTGCATGCATGAACGCAAAACATTAAAAAAAGTCAGCTTTATTTATCTTCGATATTATTACACTAAGTTTAACAAATCTATTGTTTATCTTCGATTAGACAAACAGAATCAACTTGTACACTCAAATACTACCGTAAAGTTAGGTTTCAAACAAATACACACAGAATAGTAATGGTGCCGAGCAGTTTCACAGTTCCCTGCAGACTTAATTATATACCAAATGTAGTATAAATATAATATCATGAAAACAAATAAAATACAAGTTTTAAACATAGACCTGAAAAGGGAAATGTTCGTTTTTTCCTTCAAATTTTCCGTTTTTGCACATTTCCCGCTACAAACATTGTGTATAAACATAATCTGCGTAGATTTTTCACGCTGCATAAATAGTTTACTTGTCTGCACTCATTGAGAACAAGGCAGTGCATTTCGAACGCCCGGCCTCTGCGTTGCGATTACCGTCGTGTAGACGAGGGTAGAAGTTGCGCTGGAGCTGAACAACTGACTTTTCCTGCCGTTCTCACCTTGCGAGTGACTATAATGTGTTTTGCGCTTTAAGTTCCGATTTTCAGCGTTAGGAGCATGATAATTATGTTTTTCTAATAAAAAATAGAAGCACAATCGAATGTTAGTCATAGGCCTATCTAATTATGGCAACAAATGCTTTGATTGTATCTATAAACCATTTTAGAAACACTAACATAATTGCAGATTTGGTTTTATTACGCTTTGTTTTGAGAGGCTATTTATTGGATTTTATACTGTTTAAACGTAATCTAAGGTAATTTAACTTTATCTGTTAATATATTTTCGACTGTTTGTATTAAGCATTTTGTGTGTTTTCGTTGCACTGTGTATTCTTTTCATTTCCCATAATTGAAGGAATAAAGAAGACGACATATTACTGTTATTACGAGTATTATCATTTGTTTTACTTATTTACACACTTTTGTTTTCGCTCTGTAAAAAAACAGTTGGAAAGTGTTTTAAGGTATGCAATAATGTTTTAATATATATATTTTCTTCTGTGGTAGCAAAAAGTGCAGATATAGCGTAGGGGAGTCGACCATTATCTCGGTAGGCTCGAAAGTTTTTCATTTTTACTATACAATGACAAATTCAAATTGGCGGTAACGCGCTATTTTGCAAAATTCAAATACTTTTTCAAAACAATCGCATTTACGTTACTTATTTTGAGTAACGGCCATGTGAAAAGCGCTTGCTACAATTTTCTTGCCAAAACCTGAAAAATATGTACACTGAAATTTATTCGTGTTTTCTAAGGTTTCGTTTTACGAAATCCAGATGCAGGCAACGCTAGTAGATTATTTGACTACCAGAGAACATCAAAGTAATACATCATAGATTTCATCATGTTGCAGGCTGCGTTCTATCATCAGATTCCGCTTTGTTAATCGGTCTCACTAGAGTGTATGTTTTGACTTTCAATTGAAAACGAAGTATAGGCGCTAAATCATTAATAATAGCATTATCTGCATACTCCAACATTTTTTCCGGTTTTTTTCGCGCAGTTCCACTTTGTGAAAGAAACAAAATCAGCGCATCTGTTCCAAAAGGAATTGCGTCTTCATGCGTTGCTGATGACAATGTATACTGAACGCAGATAACGTGCATTATTTTTAGAAGGGTAAAATTTTGCGATGCCTTGCTTTTTTTATTATGAGGTCGGTAATCCGTTACTTTCATTACTTTTATTTAGTAACGAGTAATGTATTTGCTACTTTGTTTTTTTGGTAACGCCTGCAACACTGTTCTTATACTGCGCATATTAGAATATCAATTATTCGTCAATCAATAGAAACAGGATATATATGGAGGGATTGCCTAATTTAAAATCGTTGTATATGAATTTTAATCCTCCACAAGTATCTCAGATATCTAAGTATCCCAAAATCTATGACGGCCAAACGCTGCGATGTGTACAAAAGACAGATGTTTTCGTGGGGAATAGAATGTGTTGTAAGAAGGAGGAGAGCTAGTTTTGTTTTCTTAACATAGTTATATTAAAAACAAACTAGCACTATGAAGTAGCAAATACGATAACTACAGGACTGTACACTAGAAAAAGAAAAAGAAAACAAAAAAGGAATAAAGAGTGCGAATTATATTTAGCAATGATATCTGTCTAAGTATGAGCCAACACCTCTTTTATCTTGAGTTTCTGGGAGCATTAATCAATGAAAAAAACGTTGGCAAACAGAGCCGTACAGTTATTTTATTGAAAGTGATCGCAATATTAAGCGTCAGCCTATAGTCAAAGTTTGCGGAGTTTTTAATATTTCTTTAAAAAATTGTTTTAGGGGAGTGTTGTTTTGCTAATTTTGTAAACGCAACACAATTTTAAGAAAAGAAAGCTAGATGCGAGCTTCACATCCTGCGTAGTTTTTTTTCCCTAAAAATTTTCACCCAAGCTATACTTGCAGTAGAATATTGATCTTGCCAGATATATTACACTAGAAGTTGCAACTATATTTATCTATTGGTATAAATCATATTATTTTGTCACCAAAGTGGAGTGAATATATTGACAGAAGGCAAGATGTATCAATGACAGTAGGTGTCGCGGCGAAGTGAAAACTCTTCCATTCAATGCACCAATAGTCTTCGGCATGATTGTTCAAACATAAAGGATATTTGTGTGTATTGTAGAAGGGGAGAAGATGAAAGGAGCATTTTGTTAGGTCGCGGGGTACCACTGTTAAATCTTAGTGACTTTGTTTGGTAAGGAAGTACACATACCCAAATGAGCGGTTGAGTAACAGTGTTGGTGTATTTGATGAATATTTTTATTTCGTTTTCGTAAAAATAATTTTTTGCGATGCGCGCTATAAACAATAGTCTATTGAATGGGGCGATGTTTGATTTTTTTTTTTCTTAATTTACCTGCCCCCTGCCAAAGAGAGTGGCCACCGCCTCAGGTTTCGCAATTTCGCCACGAACTCACTACTACTCAAATTTTCATTGATAAATGACTCTCGTCGAAACAGTGCGCATTCGCCGCGGTAGTTGAAGTTACAACGCCCCAATGCGGAACAAGAAGCTAGCGAGCACGATTTCAGAGAACATAAAATAGAGACCAACGAAGACGCGAAGGTTGAGGAGAACAAAAGCTCCTCAAATATTTTCCTGCCAAGTGAGCATGACTAGCTTCCAGTAATACTATGTCTTCCTCACTGACTCCTGGGAATTATCGGGAACGGAAGGCGGGATCTGTGTTGCACCCACGTTCCGGGCAGACAGGTGGGAGGTCACCACGAGCCCATTGTCCCGGCTGCCTCGTTCGCGTCTTCGGGCTTGAAATGTTTTCATTCTGCTCCACTACGCTAGTCGCCGAATTCGAGATGAGCAAGGTGACGTTGGATTGTGACTGGTCTTTTCTAGTGATTGCCTTTTTCCGGGGTTTTGCGCTAGTTGTCTTCTATGTTTTATTTTATACGGGACCAAGTGACGTAGTTTTCATCGAAGCTTATCCATAATATGTAGTAGCGTTGCTTCCACCGCATGTGCGATGACGTCTCGTGGTGTGTTCAGAGCGTTGATTGTTGGGATGGCTCGTAGTTTCTGCTGCCCATTGTGGCAGGAAACGGAGTTTTGCACTGCGCATTAACACGAGAAAGAGATGTTTTGGAAGTCTTGTTGATGACACATATTGAGCATTAAATGCAGAGAAGCAAGAGAAACGAGTATCAAAGGAAGAGATCTTGCTTTGGAGAATTTTTAAAAGAAGTGATTCAAAGTGGATGTATGTTATTTTACAAGCAATCTTTTTTGAATATTGAGTGGCGCTTTATAAGCCTGTAATTTTTTCTCCTTAAATTTTGAGAATTTTCAGTGAAATGCTGCGCTTCATTGAAATAGATTTTCGCACTTTTCTGCTACTGTATATGTCAACGTTGTGTATACATATTTCATTTTTCAGAGATTTTGCTTTATTTTTTTATGCTGGCTGATATTCCACATTTTCATCAGTCTAGAGCCTTTGGCTTTGTTCTATCTACATTTTAGTCCTAAGAAAATGGTGACACGTGAGGATTTTCTACTTCACTTCACACTCTTCGACAACTAATTTTTGCCATAATAATAGATTTCGGTCTACGCAACGGATCATTTATACGCACTCTATTCTCTTATTGCACGTTGCAACCCTCTTTTTAATAATATTGCCCACGTTTATTTTCAGATACTACAAAAAAGTATAAATCTTAATTAAAACTCTAGGACTGTTTTTTTTTTCTGGGAAAGATATCATCCTTGTGCGCTTTGGAGGAATAGTTTAAAAAAAAGTCAACAAGTGCAGCTATTTTTACACCAAAATATTAATGCTCGCATCCCTATAGTGTCCATGTGTTCATAAAATTTTTATCCTTTTGTAATATAAAATAAAATATACTGAATCCGGTCAAAATCGTGCTTAACATCCCTAAGCAATAGTAAGTAGAAACGATTGTGCCTTGGGAATGTAGGGAAGTCATCTGAAATTTGGTAACTTTTAGGGAGGGCGATTGTCACACTCAGTACCACCATCGCTAAAAGTTGCAAATTTCAGATAACTTGCGAAAAAAAGACTGAATAATTCCCAAGCCACAATCTCGTGTTTCTGCTTACTATTGCTTAGGGATGTTCCCCAAAAAACACGATTGCTACCTGACCGGATTAATTCGAAGCTTATATTTTATTTTATATTACGAAGCAGGAAATTAAAACTTTTATAAACACGTGGACACTGCGAAAAAGTGCGACATTAATGCTCTATTTTTGATAGTAAAATGGCTTGCACTTGTTGACTTCTAAACAGCAACCGATTGCCCTGTTCATATTTATATTCACGCAAGGGTGGTGTATCTTTCCCCGAAAAGAAAAAAACAGTCTAGAGATAAAATTGAGACATACTTTTGCAGCGAAAATATCCCCCGAAAAACAAATGTGTGAACGAGCTCAATAAATCCACGTTGGAATGATGTGTCTAAAAAAGAAAGGTGCAACATGCGAACATTGGACTGAGAATAAGAGAAAGGGGTACATTCATCGCAATGATCTCGAACGCGTAGACCCAAATCTATTGTGTAACAAAGTGATTTGTCGAGGAGTTGTGGAGAATGAAGTAGAATCTTTTTGGGAGAAATGTATCCATACCAATCGCTTCACGGTTCTCACTGCACTAATCGCCATTTTCTTAGGACCTAAAATGGCAAAGATATAGAACAAAGCCAAAAACGAAATTAGCTCTAGACTGATGAAAATATTGGAATAATAAAGTCAAAGGTCAGCCGAAAAGAAAAAAGAAATAAAAAAACGCAACAGTATGGAAGAGACAAGAGGCTGTGACCTTTTTAATTTGACATATGCATTGTAGAAAAGTGCAAAAATCCTATTTCACACCTAAAATGAAGCGCGACGTTTCTTGAAAAAATTCTCAAAATTTAAGGAGAAAAAACTGCAGGCTTATAAAGCGCCACTCATCATTCAAAAAGGACGCTTGTATGAAATAATGTACCTTATCCACTTTTGAATCACTTAGCTAAACTAACTTTTTAAGTTCTCCAAAGCAAAGAATCCCATTGTGTCCCTTTGATACTCGTTTCTCTTCTTCTCTGCATTTGTGCTTCAATATGTCATCAACGAGATTTCCAAAGCAGCCTCTCTTTCTCGTGTAGTGAAGCGCAGTGTACTCCGTTTCACCTTACAATGAACCGCAGCAGAAGCTACGAGCCATCCCAACCAATCCAACGCTGTGAACACAACACGAGGCGGTACGTCTCGCGCGTCTCTGCGTTCCTTCCGAAGAGCATGTGACACTTACATATTATGGGATAGGCTTTGATGGCTTTTTTGGCGTCATTTACGGTCCATCGTAAATGAAAATAGAGCATAGGAGACAGCTTGAAAGGCGGCCCCCTCAAAAGGCCCGGGAAAAGGCTTAATCGCTAGAAAAAAGACCAGTCTGTCCAACGTCGACGGCAGCTCCGTCTCAGTTCTGTCGGCGACAGCAGAGAGTGGAGCAGAGTCGGGGAAGGAAAGCAAGAAAACATTTCAAAGTTGCTCCAAGACGAATCTGCGGAGGACAGGCAGCCATGATTAATGGGCTCGTGGGTGACCTCCGCATTATGTCTGCCCGGACGTGGGTTGACGCAGATCCTTTCAGGGCCTTCCGTTCCCGATAATTCCCAGGAGTGCGTGAGGGAGGCGCTAATTATTACTGGGCTAGTCGCTCTTTCCTTGGCAGGGAAAATATTTGAGGAGCCTTTGTTTCTCCTCCAACCTTCGCGTGGAGCGACCGTTGGTCTCTATTTTATGTCCTCTGAAATCGTGCTCCTTAGGTCCTGTTCTGTTGGGGCGATGTAGCCTTCAGCTTACCGCAACGGAAGTCGTACGCACTGTTTCGGCAAGGGGCAAGTTGGCCTAGTCATTTTATCAATGAAAATGAATTACAGTAGTAGTAGTTCGGGGCGGGTGGCGGAAAGCCTGAACATGTTGGCCACTCCTTTGGTGGGGGCGAGTTAGAATTAAATGCAAAATCCAAAACGTGTGCTACGTCGCCCCATTCAATAGACTATTGTTTATAGCGCGCATCGCAAAAATATATTTTACGAAAGAGCAGAATAAAGATATTCATCAAAAACACCAACACTGTTACTCAGTCATCATTTGGATATGTGGACTCCTCCTTTGCAAACACAAGCAAAGGGTCACTAAGGCTAACAGTGGTACCCCGCGACCTAACAAAATATGCTCCGTGCATCTCTCCCGCTTCTATTTTACACAAATGTCCTTTATGATTGAAGAGTCATACCGAAGACTGTGGTTAGATTGAATGGAAGGACACCGCTTCGCCACCAATGAGCTTCCCACCTTCTGTCATTGATACTATCTTGCCTTCTGGTCGCAATATATTCCTCCGCGTGACTTTAAAATATTATGATTTATACCAATAGTACATAGTTGCAGCTTTCTGAATATTATATCTGGCCCAAGGGTTTCATCAATATTCTACGTTTTTGTTTTGCAAGGTATAGCAAGGTGAAAGGGCACAGAAAAAAAACGTACACGGGATCTTGAAAGCTCACATATAGCTTTTCTTTTCTTTTTTTAAATCGTGTTGCGTTTACGAGATGTAAAACACCCTCCCCATAAAAACTATTTTTAAAAGTATTAAAGCAATCCACGCAGAGCAATCGAAGGCGCCTCAGTGAGATATGGGCTGACAGCAGTATTGCGATAATTTTTTTCATTAGAATAACTAATTGTACGACTCTGTTTAGTTGCCAACGTTGATTTTCTACTTTTCGTTGATTAATTTCCCAGAAACTCAAGATAAAGAGAGTGTTGGCTCATACTTAGACAGGTCTTCTCGATTGTCACTAAGTCGTATTCGCGCTCTTTTGTACTTTTTTCGTTTTTTTTTCTTTCTAATATGTATAGTCCTGTAGTTATCGTCTTTGCTTAGTTCTATTGTGCTAGTTTTTTTTAACCGATAACTATGATATTTAAGAGAACTAAGCTAGCTCTCCTCCCTTCTAACAACACATTCTAGATATTCCCACGAGGGCAGCAGTCGCTGACCCTTGTCACACAACATCGCAGCGTCTTATTGCGTCATATGTTTAGGATTTTGGAGACCAAGGTCGCGGTTTTGTGGGTGCGAGTGTACGGGATGAAGAGGTTGTGGAGGATAAAAGAAGATACCGGATTGAGCTTTCTCTAACATTTTTAAATTAGGCGAGTCCATCAACACATAACCTGTTTTTCTTCATTGACGAATAATTTCAAAAGGAGTGACAATGGAGTGGAGCTGGTGATATTTTCTTCTTGTGCGCGGTAAGTTGATTCAAGAGCAGTGTTGTAGGCGTTACCGAAAAAAAAAGTAACGAAATACGTTACTCGTTACTTGCAAATAAGTAATGGAAGTAGCGGTTACCGGCCTACGTTACCTGAAAATAAAAGTAACGCGTCACCGTTACCGATAAAAAGTAACGTTACTTTTACGTTACTTTTTTATTTATACATTTACAGCATCAGCGTATTTCTGGCGACACCGGTCTTTCAACAAAGTGACAAAGGGCGCTGTTTTTTTGTTTTTTTCTAAAGTGGAATTTATTGCGCGGGGAATAGACCGGCAAAAATGTTGAAGGTATGTGGAATGAGTGCAATTATTAATGATTTGGAGCCTATACTTCGTTTCAATTGAAAGTCCAGAAGCAGCCGACTCTACGAGCTAATGGGACCGATTAAGCAGTGTCAAAAGCGCAAGTCCCTAAACCTTTTTTTTAACGATTGGTTTAGAGATGATAGAACACGTACAGAAACATGATGAATACCATGATGGTGCCCTTTTGATGTTGTCTGATTGGTCAAATAATCTACTAGCGTTGCCTGCGTCTGGACTTAAGGTAAAACGAAGTATAGAAACACGAATAAATTTTCAGTGTACCTTTTTCAGGTTTTGGCGAAGAAGATGTAGCAAGCAGCGCAACTACGTTACCCGTTACTCAAAATAAGTAACGTAAGTACGTTACCCGTTACTGTTTTGAAAAAGTAACGAATGCGTTACTACGTTACCGAAAAAAATAACGCGTTACCGCCAACACTGTTTAAGAATGTGTTGGAATTTGATAAATTGGTATAACTTTTAAAATGAAGAAGCTTTCGAGCCTCCACCGAAAGATGAATGGTTGATCTCCCCCTACGTACGCTATTTGCATAACAGTCACGTCTCCGTTGGAAGCCACCTTACCACAGAAAGAAATATGATATATAAAGAGAAACATTCTGCTCTCTTTTGCATACCTTAAAACACTTTCCAATTGTGGTTTTTACACAGAGCAGAAACAAAGTGTGTAAATAAGTAAAAACAAATTATAATACTCGTAATAACAGTAATATGTCGTCTTCTACATTCCTTCAATTATGAGGAATGAGGAAAGAAATGAAAAAATGAAACACAGTTAGTGCAACGAATTAGCAAGAAAACGCACAAAAATTCTTATTACAAGTGATCATGAAATATGTGCTGGAGACAGAACAACAACCTAAAGTTAAATTACCTTAGATTACGTTTAAACGGTATAAAATCCAATAAATAATCTACAAACAAATACAAAGCGGCGTAAATCTTTTTGTACAATTGTGAGCAGATCTATGTTAGTGTTTCTAAGATGGTTTATAGGCCGAGGAACAAGATGTCAAAGCATTTGTTGCCATAATTAGATGGGCCTATGATAACATTCGATTATTTCTTCTGGCTGGTAAGAAAAAATAATTATCATACTCTAAACGCTGAAGAATCGGAACATAAGCGCAACAAACATTATAGTCACTCGCAAGGTGAGAACGGCAGCGAGGAGAGTCAGTTGTTCAGCTTCCAGCGCAAGCTTTCTACCCTCGTCTACACAACGGCGTCTCTAGAGGCCGTGCGTTCGAAATACACATACTGCTGTTCTCACTCTGTCAATGAGTGTAGACAAGTAAGCCTATTTATGCAGCGTGAAAAGTCTACACGGAGCAAAATTATATTTATACACAATGTTTGTACGAGCTAGCAGGAAATCATACAAAGAAAACAGGCTGTAGAATTCTGAAGAAGAAAAAAACGAAAACATGTTCCACTTTAATTTTTAGGTCCTATGTTTAAAACTTGTATTTTATTTATTTTCATGATATTATATTCATACGGTCATTTGGTATATTAATAAGTCTACGGGGACTGTGAAACTTTCTCGGCACCATTGCATATTCTGTGTGTATTTGTTTGAAACCTAGCTGCATTGTGTCCATGATGAGCATTTAGTGTACAAGTTGTTAAAATGTTTGTCACACACTCGAAAGATAAACAATAGTATTTGTTAAGCAAGCAGTGTAACTGAAGCTTTATCGAGAATAAATAAAGCAGACTTTATTTTTTTAAATGTTTTTGCGTTCATGTGTATGCGCGAGAAAATTACAGTGGAAAACATGCTTAAACCAACGTGCTTCAGAAGTCTTCTATAACTAAACAACTCATTTTAGGGAAGCAGCGATTAGAATTTTGTTGTGCAATACAATCAAATAAAGTAAAAATTCTCGCAGGGTTAAAAAAGGCAACACACTTTCTCTCATCCGGAAAATTCACTCGGGTTTATGGTGACAGGTTACAGATGTCGGGAAGCTATCTTCTTATGAACGGTCGTGCGCTACCGTCTTCATCCAAAAATACCAATAACTAAAAAGAAGACGCAATACAATACATTCAAGCAAAGTAGATTTTAGTTCCAGAATTGTTTCTCCTTTTAACGCAACTGAAAGTAGGAGCCGAGCTTCGCTTTCAAGTTTAGAAAACAGAAAATAAATTAACTTTGCCCAGACCAGACACTTGGACTCAATTCAACTCCAGCTACATACCTTGCTTAGATAGCTGCCTTCTTGGAGCCTGCAGGTATCCGGAGCATGCGCTCTCCCAGCTTTTTTTCGTCTGGAGTCTACTGCGATGTCCGTGATGTGCATCGTCAGTCAAACCAGCTTTAAAGGAAGTGAGCCATCAACAACCACAACCAGCACCTGGGTCATCGCTCCCTTCAGTAAGTACACGTCGTCCCCAATGATCGAGCAAGAGAGGGCGTTCTTTCGTGTTCCCGTGGCTACTAATCCTGCTAAAATAAACTTTCCCTGAACCCATATAAGACGACTGTCGCCACTAGTACTCTGGGTCTTGGAGCCAGCAGGCATCCAAACATGCACTCACCCAGTTTGTTTTTTGTCTGCAGGTTAGTACGATTTCCATTAGCCTATTTTCAGTAGGAAAGGAAGTCAATAGAAAAAAGCTAAAATGAATGATCTCAAACACCATAGCCTCCGATGCAATTATGTTTCTTATGATGGGGTTGACAAACAAACGCAATAAGCCATGGGAAGAGTCTAAGAACCATTTTCTGCACGTCTGCCATGAATACATGAATATCCTCCCGACTTCAATACAGAAGGAACATAGGGTTGGCTATTTAAAAAAAGGCGGCAAAATGCCTAGTGTTGTAAATTTTAAGTTGTGAAACAAGAACAAAGATTTTATACACTCCAGGTTTAAAACAATGAATTCCAACTAGTGTGGATCAGTGGATGTTAGTAAGCCGAGTCAAAAAAGTCGCATGCCGTGGAATCGTTTAAAGAAATGAAAGAGTACAGAACAACGTAGTAATCACGAATAGTTATTTCAGTAATTCCTACAAAACTGCCGTTATTAAAAATAGAGATTTGAGACGTACTGAAAAGTACGTTATTCCGAAAATATACACAGTGTATGGTAAGAAACATAGAGATCATTACATTCCTTCCTTATTTTACGAACTTCCAGAGTACCTTATGAATATAACATCCAACAGATTACTTAAAAGAAAACTAAAATAATGGTGACAATCATCTACTTCGACTGTCGTAGCCTACCGCTGTCGATTTCGTTTTTATATGTTCATGCTTTGAGGTGTTTCTGTTTTACATGATGGACTGTTCATTATTGGTTCCTTTTATTTTTCTTGGCTTATTTGCTGATTAGTGAGTGTTAGTTAATCGTTACACAGTGTTACTTCGCTGGTATTGCGAAGTGTTTTAGTTCATGTACCATATGATGCTAGTCTTTGAGTAATTCTAAGATGCATTTCATCGGTCGCCTGGCCACACATACAAGCATAATGCTGCTTTCGTGGGTGTCTTTTTATTTTTGTATGACTTGTTTTGAAATAAAGATTATTATTATTATTAATATTAATTATTATTATTATTATTATTATTATTATTATTAATCTTATCTATACAAGCTAGATGCCATTGACAGAGGCGTTTATTTGGGACGCTGATCCAAAAAGGCTGTCCATGTGCATTATAATCGCCGCGAAAGATTACTGACTCACGCACATATTTTTGCGGTGATGGTAGTAGTTTAATATTCCTCGGTAGCCCCCTTTTGTATTAGCTGCTTAATTCGACGCAGTCTTAAAATAAAACATATAATTGTTTGGCTCAGTACAGACGATAAACTTCCACGTTGTAATGGGCACTGAGTCCCGGCTCGATTACCCCCATACTACCAAAGAAGTAATCCTCCAAGGCAATTCTGTTTACCGGAAAGACTGCACACGTGCATAGCGGCGGCCTGTTTTTGTTTATGCGCGCATCTGGCGAGCAATTAGATTACTGTACCACGATACATTACTGAATCTATTTCGTGCCGCCTACGTTTGTAAAACCAGTAGCTTTCGTGCTTGGCGCTTGCTACCGTTCCCTATTTAAAAATATTATTAATGAACCTAGTCATTTACTCTCCACCATCTCTGATAGTTCGGTGCGCATAGGAGGAGACTTTAATCTATCAAATATCACCTCGACAGACAACGCTATCGTGCGTGCATCGTTCGAGCTTGGATAAACCTTTTAACAACCTCATTAGGAAGTTTTATCTAGAAAACTTTCCTTTAACACCAAAAGAAAAGTTTGAGTTTCCAATTTCCTCTTGTCTATTATTTTTAATATTAATTCGAACGTAACTGTAATATTAGGTATAAGCGATCTCAGTGCAGTTGTACGTGATTTATTGTTGAACAACCTTGAATAAGCTATCAAGGCCTCCACGCAAAATTAGGTTTTACGGTCAAGAAAACTATTTTATTTAATATTTATTCGTTATTATCTATTCCCTTAATATTTACTCTGAAAAATAAGAAATGTATACAGAGAGTGTTGTTAAGAAATAAGGAGGAAATACATATTTCTTCAGAAATGCGTATTTCCTACTCATTTCTTAACAACACTCTGTATACACTTCTTATTTTTCGGAGTTGAGCTACCAAAGCGACGTTAAACAACTGTAAGATCTTTTAAAAACAAATATATATATACAAATATATAAAAAGGCGGACACTTAAGTCTGCTTGCGTGTGGGAATACGAAAGCATTCCTACAAGCAGAGCGCCACCTCTTCCTTTTTCGCATGGTGCTCTGGTGGTGACATTAGGTTCCCCCACTGCGCAGGCGCGGCGAACCCTGCCGGCTCCACGGCTTCCGTGACGAAGCATTTGCGTTGCTGTGCTTTTATTTGTGTTTTATTTCTGAGGCGCGTCCGCTTTTACCTTGAGCGGCCTCGCTGGCTTCCGTGACAAAGCATCTGATATGACGCGTCGCCGCCAATGGGACTTTAGGTGCCGTTTCGCTCAACCAATTGGAAAATGGGAATTTAGGTGCCTTTTGTTTTGCTGCTACAGAAACCGTCGGCTTCCGCTCTATGGGGCAGTTAATGCTTTCTCATTAAAAATCAGGCGTTTGCCCGATTGCTTACATACCGTCCATGAGTTTCAAGGAAAATTAGAAAATAATAAGCCGTGAGTAACGTTCCCATATTCAGAAAGAGATAAATACAACAACGTAGGGCGCATAAGACATCTCTGAGAAATACGTTTTTTTTAATACACATTCAGGAAGAAGTAGCCGCAGACAGGAAAAAGTGTGCATGCAGGAAAACTACCGGATTTTCCATGGGTCTCAGATCAAAAATTTTATAAGTGATCCAGACACCTCTGAATACCTGCGAAATTAAAATTTATGATATTTCTATTCATGCGTTTTTATTTAGTGGTAATCTAGTGAAGAGGGATATCGAAAAGACCGAGTGCTACAACGTATACTTCGTGTCTCTGTTTGCGTCTTCCGCTGTTAAAACTGATATTTTCTCTCTCTGGTCAGGCTATAGGAGTGGTTATGTCCGAGTTGATGGACAGAGTGGATCGGAAATGTGCTTCGTACTTTGAGGTATAGATACTTCCAGATAATAAACCAGATGGGATTTAAACAATAATTTTTCACAACTCAAAAAAAAAAGTGATATGTATATATATATGGAAAGATACACTCGATTCATATGTTATTTTTACCAAATCATTAGAAGCTGGTGCAGTCCGGAGTGACTGAACAAGGGCAAATGGAACTCTGATTTTTATATTTGGATCACTATAGGCAGTTGAAAAGTACCGTTCGGTGTCACTAACCTATATCGCTTGTAAGCGTTTGAAACATATAATGCAGGTATAGCTCAATGTTTTGTTTCCTTGAATGCTAACATTTTTCACTCCTCGCAGCACGGCTTCCGTGGAGGTATTCGTGTGTCATCCAGGTAGCAGAATTTAGGATTTTATTTCTGAATGCGTTAAAGCATGTCAGTGACTCCTGTATAAGATTTTGATATGTGCCGCGCTTATCTTTTAATAAGGAAATTAGTATCAATAGGTTTAACGGTCAGTTTGTCAATTGTATTGCTGAGTTATTGCCCGGTCAAGAAAAAATCGTTGTTTTAAATGGTTAGAGGTTTGCGCCAGTACTTGTGACCTCCGGTGTTCCGCAAAGTACCGTTAATATTTCTTATATTTATTGATGTCATTTGTAAAAACGAAGAGTACCACAGTACGTTATTTGTTTATGATTGTGTAGTATACCGAATTATTTAAGACGACGCGGATAGTCGCTTTCTGCAGAGCGACCTAAAGATGCTGTAGTGCTGGTGTGAGTATTAAGAAATTACTTTAAACTTAAAAACAAATACTTCTGTTTTTCTCAATACGGTTACGTATGGAATGCGTATAAAATAAAAAAATCAATGCTTGAACGCGTAAGGAAACGTAACTAGCTTAGAGTTCATTTTTTATCTAATTTCGAATGAAACGGTCACGTAGATAACACTGTAGGGAAGCAAATTAAAATGTTGTATTTTATACAGATTAATTTTAAATATACATTCCGTAGTGAAAAACAAGCATTTTATTTTTCGTTTGTAAGAAAATTTTAGAGCGCGATTGTGTTATTTGGGACCCGAACTCAAGGGCACCTCACATGTAAGTTTGTGCACATTCAAAATCAAGCGCTCTGAATGAAACACGTGACTATGCAGCTACTACACAAGTTGCATTGAAGTAAAACACAGATACGTTTGGTACTTTCTTGAATAAAGGAAAAAGTGCTTCATGGTAAATTTTTCAAATAATATACATCAGGAATATACTGGTTTGGAAATAGGTCTTTACATCCTGCCACTACATCATAATGTGGTGGCAGGAGGTGGAGACCTATTTTTTCGTTTTTGGTTGAATGAATTCTAAAAATTTGGAAGAATAGGTTTTGGTTAAACAAACCTGGGATTGGAATGTACTGCCAAAAGAGGTTATTGCAGTTGACGATAATTCTTATTTTAAGATATATTACATACATCTATTGCAATGGCAAGACAAGATATTTTTCTGGCTTGTTGCGTGTATGTTTTTCTCTTCCTTGTTATGTGCAGGTGTTTGTATTTTGTTTTTACTTATCTTCTTATTTATGTTATTTACTCCTGCATAATGCCTAACGTCGCAGGAGGTACAAATGTAAACATGTAAATAAAGACATATACGAGTTGCACCTGGTCACACTTCTCAAATACCAATGACTACGCTAGTCAATAAACAATGCTCTCTTCTTATTCTTTTTTTGTTCTCCGCGCCTCAGTGCAATTCTGTGAAGGCGTTCCCGTCCGGCCTTCCTAAATTGTCTCGCATCGGTCTTGGCATTCGAGGATACCCATGAGAAAGGCCACAAACAACGAAAGCAAGGACCCAGAGGCGGCGATCCCAGGCGCTTCCAGAAGAGTCGACCATTAGCTCAGTTGGCAGTCCGCGTTTATTACGTGGCCTGGCCTCGAACCGAGCGGCAGAGTGCTCTTCGTAGCTTCATTGTTGTAGCTGTTGCCAGATCTCTTGGAACGCGGGGAAGCAGTTCTCACTTCGTTTCTCTTTTCGACCTCTCTCGCTCTTTTGGCAGACAGGGCCACTAGGAGCTGCGTTTTCGGAGCTCCCGGTAATCGGAGTTTGTCTTCGTCCCGCCCGCTTTCTGCTGGACCGACCGCTGGTGTGCTTCATTTGTTTGGTTGTTTGTTTGCTTCCATGCTGCTGTCGCCTTCGTTGTTTGGATTCTGAGCACGATGTTGATGGCCAACTGGCGGGCGGGATGTCAGAGCAGGAGGATTGAGACGTTTACAGAGTATCTAACGGGGCTGTACGTGCCATTTCGTTAAAATAATTCTAGTCCTTGTTTTGTCTCAATTAGAAGGCAGCATTATTTCAGGTATGCTATTACCGTTTTAGACTGAGTGGTGAACGTTGTCCCATCAAAATGATATCCAAAATTTATACTAGGCCCAAAGGCTTTGATGGGCTCCAAGACTTGTGATAACACACAAATAAAAGAATAAATTAATACTATTATTATAAAGTAATTGCCTCTTCTCATATTTTTGTTTGATCACTTCTGTAATGTTGTGGCGCAGAATGTGGCGACCCTTGCCACATATCATGCAGCTCCTCGATTGCGAAACTGTAAAACTCGATAGGTTCCCTAAGGGACCAATTGGGTTTTGCAGTTTCGCATAAACATCTTAGACTACACATACGTTGTTCTTCAAGAATTCTTCATATTTGATGGGGTCAAAGATATAAGAACTCACTACAGACACCTTTACTCTTCTGCCCCAAGAATTGTTTTCTGAAATGTGGTGTGATACGTTAAAAAGTATATTAATTATGAATTTCCCCACTAAACATAGCCGGTGACGCCAGTTTGCTAACTTGTCTCCTTGGGGTCTCGCATAAATTGTCTTTTTTGTTGTTGTAACAAGCCGCTTAGTACGCGGGAGAAAAGGTGTATGACTCATCACTGCTAGATATGTTTATGGTCTCTTAACAATGCAATACCCACATAACTGTGACTAGTAGTGTTTTTATTGACCAACTACACCATCGCTGCATCTAACGTTTTTCTAAGCCATATGTAAAAGCAGACTTTATGCATGCCCACCCGGAGGAACAACTCGGGGTCTGGGTCTCGAGAACAAAAAAGCTAGATTTAATGTTAGACGGGCGGAACGACAAGTACAACATTCAAGAGCATGGCGCGTGCCTTTTCATGGCCAACCACCGTTCTCAAGACCACTCGCACTTGAAGAGGTATTTTTTGTTTTTTGGTCTCCGGGTCAACGCCCCCTCGAATCCCGTGCGCGTTGTGCTTAGCTGGCTGTTGGTGAATACATGGCGGTACCTGAACAGTGGCGTTATAGGGGCACCCACGACCTTACTAACAACAACCAACCTCGGTCCATGGCTCACAGTATCCGCATCTTATTTATTATCCGCCAACTACGATTTCTTAGCTGCATCCAACAGTTTTATTACGGACACCCGTGAATTTGGGATGCGTCCGCGGTATGGAGTAGTGTCCACATAATCTATGTCATAACCAAAATGACGTCGCAAGTTTACCAAGCAACAATGTCCCTCTCGTCAATGATAAATATCCGCTTTTTATATTTTAGATGAAGGGTGTCCGAACCCCGGGACGCGGGTCAGTGACCGCATGTTAAGGCGTAACGACCGGCCCTTGGCTGGCCACAGTCCATCCAGTGATGCCGAGCCCGCGGCCCGTCTTCAATAGTTCAGCTGCTACCGGCGATAAAATAAGCGTTTGTAAATGAACGGCGCCGCGTAGCGCACCAAACGAGTCGAATCGGTTCGGATTTAAAGTTCGCCTGCAGTTATGTTTAATATTTAGGGTACATTGTTATCATCAGTATCCCTTATATTAATCCCCTTGTTTATGTCTGTGTAACAATTTTTAAAATTCCTTTGCCTTATAATAAATATTGCGCCTAGTGTCCTGTGTCATAACCATTGCACATTGCCATCACCAGCTCCACCATTCTCATTAGTATTGTGCCCTGAGTGAATATACCAAAGTTTTCTTGACTTATTCCCGGTGAGCCTTCTAAGCCACTCTTATTAGAGCATCTAAATAGGAAAATAATAAACATAAAAATAAAGCTTATGTAATAATTCACCTTAAATTATGTTAGTTTTTCAGGAACTTCAATTTTTTTATTTAAATGCTTCTCAATGTATATTTATTTAGATTTTCCTCGTTTATAATTACGTATATAACTTCAGGCCCTACAGAATGCAAGAGCCAAGACGAAAAACTGCCAAAACATAAAGCGTTGTTCCACTATGGCATGGAGTATAGATAAGCTTGTAAAGAGTGCGACGGTTTTAATTACTTCCATGAATGAAACACTGCTACAGATAATGTATATTTTCTATTTATGCTGTCATTAGTTGCTAAAGAAAGGCATCACTAGAAATATTTCGTTGAGATCGTTCTACGTTTGTAGTAAGTTAAATATTTAATAGGACGCGAAATATCTGTTTATGGAGAACCTGCCTAATTTTGATAAGTGCTTTTCGTAATCTAATTTAATATCCAAAAGCAAGGTCTGTCTATAAACACAATTATGTCAGGGGAACCCGCGCGCTCATGCAGCCTGTGTGCCGATCAAGGATAGGAATGCGCGCTCTTCGATTCTGTAATTTCACAAAGAGTTGCCCCAAGTGTGGTGCGAAAACTTTGAACTGACAATAGCGCAGCCACGTACAAGCGCTTGATTCATGGAGCACTTTGAATAGCAGGATTTTGCGCTCTCGAGACCTCCGCAATCTACCACTTTATGTACCATGCACGCTCTCCTTTGAGGCACCTAAACGCCCCATTTGTGAGATGCATTGCGTGCCGCACTAACGAAACGCAATCAGGGAAATATCGATCACTTTCAGCATCGCAGCTCCTGCAGCGGCGATACATGCGAAAATGCCAACGAACTTTACGGAGGCTGCGGTGAGAGCGGTCGATAGGCCAAACTCTCGGAAAGAGTGCACCCTAGCAGCACAGCGTCCGCAGGGAGGTTGTTTGAACATTGAGATCCCTGCCGAAGAAATCCGGTATAACTAACTTTTCGCTCTCTGGATCATAGAACTGGAAAACCTATCTGGATTTGCAGGTTTTCAGAAACTAATCTCCTGTCCGCAATATGAATTTTAGTTTTCCAGAAAAAGTTTTGCACTCCTATAATCCAGATAGTAAAATGTTATACTAGGTTTTTCGATAGGAATAATTGAAAATTTTAAACCGCATATTTTTTTTCTTTTTTCACAGCGATAGATTTTACGGCCTCTTTCCATTCCAACAAATGACGTCTGTTGTTTGAGCTGCAGTTGGCGTAGTAGAAGAACGTAGAGTGCCCGTCGTCGATGTTGCCCAATCCTCGAAAAAGATCGCCTGACGCCCGTGAGAATCGAACCTCGGTCCGCTGCGTGCGAAGTGGAGGCGTTGCGACTGAGTTACGGCGTAGCGTTAACAACCCGTCTTATGGATTTGTAGTACACGATGTCCACAGCAAGCACTCTCTGGAAAAACTACAAAGAAATAGCCGCTATCCAAATGCTGCGGTAGAAGTGTCACTGAGAAGAGACCGAGCTGGGAGACACACTTTTACGCATGAATCAAAAGTGTTCAAAGCAAAATTGTGCGATACCTATTTTGTTTTGCGAGCGCCTTTGTTAATTCACCCTATGGCAGCGTTCTTTGCCCCGCGGTGCGTGGACACGACTCCGATCCCCAACGACTTCGTCGTGACGTGTGGTAGGTATCGCTGTGACCGTACTGGGAATTAACGCGTGACTGCTCATTTAAAAAACAACTCAATCAATCAATATTTTTATGTTTTGTGTCGCATAGTTATACCAAAGTGAGGGGTCGGATTCTTGCTTTTAATGGGTGTTTGAGTCTTAGTTCTTCTTCGTAAGAAAGAAAATTAATTTCTAAATTGCCAAGACAAAAACGGCACCATGACAGAACAGCACACGACAAAACAGCACGCGACAAAACAGCACGGTCAAAACAGCACGCGTCAAAACAGCACAGCGACAAAACAGCACGGCGACAAAACAGCACGCGTCAAAATAGCACGCGACAAAATAGCACAGCGTCAAAACGGCACAGCGACAGAAGAGCACGTGCCAAAACAGCACGAGGTCAAAACAGCACAGCGTCAAAACAGCACAACGACAAGATAGCGCAGCGTCCAAAAAGGTGTTCCGGAAATTATTGCGGTAAATATTTGTAGACTCATAAACTTCTCGGCTCTTTTCGGTTTATTGACGAAAATCAGTATATATACTGACGAAAATGTAATATATAAAAGCGTTTGTTTAAAATGTATAGTGAGTTAACCAGGTGCTGTTTCTCTTATTGGTTTCTGCCTGTTTCAGCCGACGCGACCTGTTCTGTAAGACGCACTGGGGCCCTATCGTGATCTGACATTATCGTCGTGTGCTCGTATTTGTACACAGGACGAACATGAGCTTCACTACCACTTCGGTCGGAGAGGCAAATATCAAAATCCAGAAATTTGCAAGCATTGTACTCAGTGCGATTTTTCCCCATTTTCACGACTGCGAGAGGTGGTAAATTCGCGCCGACCACAGAAACGGCAATAAAACAATCGTATTTATGCCCTCCTCTAGTAGACGAAAGCTAGGGTTGTTAAAAATGTGCGGCATGTACGGATGCTCTTGATTTGCATTGTGCAGTTCACGATTAGATTTTCTTCTTTGAACAAAGAATTCGGCACACAAATCCCTATCAGGTCAAACACCCAGATTTCATCCTGAAGACCCCTGCGCCCCCGGAGCTTTTGTTGAAAGTTGAACCGACCTCGGAGACAAGCTGAAAACTGCGAAAGGAAGTGGTCATATAGTCAGGAATGAATCACATCCCCCCCCCCTCCAAACGCCCTCGAAAATACTGACCTTTTTCAATTAACACTGACCTTTTCTTTTTCTGCTGACTATAAACGATACGGAAAATCTGACAAACGTACTAACAAGAGCTTCGCTGAAGGAGGTTCGAACAATTGCATTCGTTTGTTTAAAGCTTTCCGCCCGTCACCTTACGGGAATGCTTTAAGTTGGATGCCGATTGGTAACACCTGTTGTGATGAAAATCGTGGTCCACTACCAACTGCCGTGCCTTCCAAACTGTGGGTCCGACAGATTTAGTGGGAAGTCGCGAAGCAATTGCTGCTATATTTTTTTTATGGATTTAAGTTTAGTCACCTTAAGCATACATTTTATTATGTGGACTGCTACTAGTACTCATCATTGTAACTGACTCTTGTAGTCTCGTGAAAAGCCCGAGGGGGGAGGGGGGAAGAGAATTGTGACGCGATATTTTTTTTTTTTTGTGGGGGGCGGGGGAGGGGTTTGCGGGTTGCGGAGTTTGGTAAGCTCTGAAATAGGCAATAAATTTCTTTATAACCTAGCGACAATAAACGAAAAGGTGAAGGAGGTTCGATATTATTCGCGCAGAGGCAGGTGAAGAACGCGCTTGAAGTTGACATGCGTGCTGTTTTGTCGCTGTGCTGTTTTGACGCCGTGCTGTTTTGGCACGTGCTCTTCTGTCGCTGTGCCGTTTTGACGCTGTGCTGTTTTGTCGCGTGCTATTTTGACGCGTGCTGTTTTGTCGCCGTGCTGTCTTGACGCTGTGCTGTTTTGACGCGTGCTGTTTTGACCGTGCTGTTTTGTCGCGTGCTGTTTTGTCGTGTGCCATTCTGTCACGTTCCCGACAAAAACAAGTTGTTTGTTTTAATTCAAATATAATTAACACAGAATGCGTTCATGAGGTGTGCGTAACTTTACAAAAAAGCGTGCCGATATCTACGTCGCACTGCCGACACATTTAGCCGACTCAAATTTAGCGGCTCAGAAAAACCTCCCAAAAGAACAGCTAGCGAATCTCAACCCAAGCTGCGCATTATGACTTCGGACGTTATTCACTACTATTATTACGTTTTTTTTTCAGAGTGAAGGGACGGTTTTTAAAGGCCGAATTAATGAGAAAGTTCTATTATAGATCGCTTCGCCGTCCCGCGAAACTTCTTCGTAATCCGTCAAAATATCTGGAACTGTAATAGCGAGTTTGTTTCATGGCATTCGTGCCCACTCGTGCCCACTCCTGCTCACTCGCATTGTGGAGCGAGTAGTTTTCGGCCGGCACTTCACGAGTGGCTACACTCTCAAGTTTCTCTCGGTGCCGGCATTCCACGCGTGCATTCCCTCAGTCCACCGAGGGAATCGAGCTTGCACCAGAATGAAACCCCGTCATGCTTCGCTCAGGCGAGGATCCAGAGAAGACGATGGGGGTCTGTCTGCTTCGAGAAAGTGGAGTTTCTGCTGTAAACCGTGTCCTGCGTGTGACGAAAATGAACGTGAGCTTGAATTGTGAATTTATACTATTTCATAAATAAAGCAAGTGACAACTCACGCTTCATTTGCAAGTTTTTACTTACTTTGTTGCGGTACAGGCGTTGAAATCTGCCATTGGATAAAGAATGTGGCTCAGGACAAACACATCAGTCGTCGCAAAATCTTTGCCGCCGTCCGTGTGAGGGTTCAAAGTTGGAAATATTTGTCGACAAAGCTCGCCCAGCACAAACTTGTGATGCGTCCAATCACTAGCCGAGAAAGTTAAGCATAGTGACTCTACCCGAGGCTTGCGCAACATTTACGCACGCCAGCTACCCTGCATCATCGTATTTCGTTTAGAAAATCTATCGCTCTCACCCAGAATAAAATGCTATTCAGCTGCATTTGACGATTGAAATTGAAAGCGCCACGAAACGTGTTGCTGGAGATACCAGCGGACTGATTCTAAGCAGCATCCTTCAGTGGTCCACGCTTAACATTTATCAAGCTTCTGCGCGAACAGTTCTTGCGTTGGATATACGTCCACCTCCTCTAACACCTGCACTCTGTGCACACCATCGTATTCGATTTACGAGTGCAGCCTATCTCAAAACACATGCAGAAGTGCACCGCCTTGCACTTTTTTCAAAAGTCGAGTTCTCTAAAGCCATCGCAAATACAAACTACACGTTGCAGCGACTGTACTATTGCGTTGCCAATTGCAATATCGAACAGAAGAGCGCTAGCTTCGGTTTAAGGTGAGTACACATCGCGGCTCTGTTAGCGCGAACACGGCATTGGCGCATTTGCACATTTTACTTCTAAATAGTATTAGCGAGCACAAAATGTTATCGCTTACATTATAGAACTAAATGAGCTCTTTCTGTAGAAATAATAACTTGGATGACATTCCTTGGTTTCAAAGAGAAAAACTGGAAAAACCTGCGATCGCTTGTTCGCGCTAACAGTGTCGCGCTCTGTACATAGATGGCGCCAGCATCAGGCTGCTCTTTGGCTGCACAAGGCAAGTTCGTTCGGGATGGGTTCTGCGTGCGGCACTCTGTGAGTGCGATGCGTTCTGTGATAGAACTCGCACGGTGGCAGTGCTATGTAAAGCGAACTGGCGATAAAGCAAGGCTAGTGACGCGCATGCGCAGTAGGGAGTGTCTCCGTTGTGGAGAATGTGTCGGAACGGGAAACGCGGACTACGAAAACTCCACAACTGTGTATATACGGGGCCCGGGCAAACACGGAGAAAAAAAGTTGAAATATTACCCGATTGTGGGAAATTAAGTTTTAGTTAAAAGCATGATGGCCTATTTTAGACGTCAATTTTAGAGTCTAAACTGAGTCGAGCAATTCGCTAAAAAAGGCTAAATATTTAGAGATAATCATCGAGAATTTGAGATCATCATCGACAACATTTTTGTTGCCTAATTTTGAAACTGAGCGCAGTACGTGCACCGGAAGATCTCCATAAGATATAAAGAATATTCGTAATTATACTCCTTATCTTTTGTGCCTAAGACCACATCCACTAAGGCTTTTTGTTTAGTGAACATTAGTGAACATAAAAGTAAATAAACCAATAACAAAAAATAATTAAAAGAAACGAAACACTATTACACACACGATAAACAAGGAACACTACCAAGAAATGAGAATGTTATAAGCAGGTCACAGACTCGTCAAGCTGATGATAGTAGAAAAACATTTTTTACGAGATTTCGACTGGAAGAGGCGCTGTTGCTATGTAGTGTCTAAATCCAAGAACGCGGTGAGGTACATACGTGGTAAACGGAAGTTCTTAAGATGTTTTTTTTTATGCAATACGATCTGCAATACGATCTTTTTTAAGGCGATGAGAATATTTGCTTTTATTATTTACAACTTTATGGAGGGACATAACTCAGGGATAGCCAATCTATTTTAATCAAAGCTTCAGCAAAACATGGCTTAGCTATTCATAGTAAGATAAAACGCTGTTTTGAAAATATGTGTCATAAATAACTGGCATCGATTTTTTTCTGATGATGTTTGATGTACGCGGACTGTGTAGAGTATAAACTTCCCGATATCAAGCAAACATTAAAGCCTTGTTCTAAAAAAAGAAATAAAAAGGTTAATAAAGCAATGAGGTTCGCTAAAATGGTGCGTTAGACCGGATATGTTTCGGAACACACGCCAAGATCTTTCACAAATAATAACGTTGCATTAAACCAGTATTTTTTTTATCAGAACGATATATCATTTATAAGCATCCAAGGCAAATTAGGCGCAGGAATGGCCCAAAGCGACTAGGTCACTCTTTAATACATCACAGTGAGTAGAACTTCCGGCACTCTTTTTGCGTCAAGTTTTGGAACCAGTCGACACACAATTGACCGATGAATATCCAATGCCCATTCTCACAAGACGTTTCATTTGGCATAGCATCTAATTGTAAATGCCGTCATTTCTGCTACTTCTTGTGACCCATAGAACCAATTGGTAAACAAACAATCATCTGAAGTGTGCCAAACCCCCCCCCCCCGCAAAAAAAAAATAAAATAAAAAAGGTAAAAACAGACGGCATCATTCAAGCGTTCCCTCCTTTCCCTGAAAAAGTCCATAAAAAACATTCATTAGGTCTCCTAAATCGTGCCCCAAGTAGTAACTTGAACATCTTAAATACAAAAGCGCAAAGGACAAGGACAGAACACAGAAAGAACAGGACAAGCGCTTACTCACAACTGATTGTTTAATGAATGATAAAAGAAAGACGAAAATGATAGATTTACTAAATTAAAATGCCAATTCTATTCGCACGTAAAATGTTTAAAAATTATTTGGTAAAAAATTAACAAAATTAAATTGAAAAAAGAGACGGATAGAAAATTAAAAGAGAGAAGGAAAAGCAAGCTTCAATTCCTGGATCTTCAGCTGTCCTTTGAAGACAACCATACATGTTGGACATACAAACCACGGTCCAAAAAATCACTTCTACCATTTGATTCGGCCCATTCGAAAATAATCAAGAGGGGAATTGTAAAAAGCAGCTTCATAGCAGCCTTGCAAAAATCATGCGAGCACACAGCCAAGCAGAGTTTTGAGGCACAAGTTCAAAAACTACATGAATCGGGGTATTCCAGTTATTTAATGTTCGATGTTGCAGAGAGCCTGACCATTCACAAGGAAAGAAGAAGAAGAGATACGACACGCCGTCCGGCAGTGATACCCTACCAACACAAAGTATCACACAACTTAAAACGAATAGCGTCTAAATATGACATACAGGTCGTAACATCAGCTCCTGATAAACTTAAAAAACTGTGTCCAAAAATCAACTCCCAGAACGAAAGAGAAGAACACTGCTCAGTCCAGCACACACATCAGTATATCAACTGCAACGTCAACATCGTTTACGAAATACCGTGCACGTGTGGGAGAGTGTACGTCGGTCAATCTGGGCGCTGCGTAAATGTAAGACTACGAGAGCATGATCTTTCCCTACATGCTTCACCGTCAGGACACTTGGCCATACATGTCAGAGACTGTAAATGCACTCCTCTATTCAATCAAACGAAAGTACTCAAACGCTTTCGGAGCAAGAGAGCCAGAGAAATTTTTGAGGCAAAAACTATAATAGAGAAAGGAGACACGTGCGTCAGCACACCATCAATTTCACTGTCCGAGAAAGAGATAGGATACCTCAACCTTTTTTCTTAATCTGGCTGCTTTTCCTTCTCTCTTTTAATTTTCTATCCGTCTCTTTTTTCAATTTAATTTTGTTAATTTTTTACCAAATAATTTTTAAACATTTTACGTGCGAATAGAATTGGCATTTTAATTTAGTAAATCTCCTATCATTTTCGTCTTTCTTTTATCATTCATTAAACAATCAGTTGTGAGTAAGCGCTTGTCCTGTTCTTTCTGTGTTCTGTCCTTGTCCTTTGCGCTTTTGTATTTAAGATGTTTAACCAACTAGCCCAACAGTTAATTGTAATTCAGTAACTTGAACACTTTGACAATAGCCGACAAAAAGAACGTCATTACGTACAGAATTGTTTTTTTAATGAAGTTTTAGGCAGAGAAAAGTTAATCGTCCAACAAATGGCACGTAAAGCCTCCATTATAGAGCAGAAATCTGACCAATGCCAGCTTTGGGTTTCGACGTGCACCAGCCAATAGTAATTACATCCTCTACCGGTACATTATGAATATGGTTCCGGTCATCTTGTTATTCCTAAGGCAGAAAAAGAAATGCAGGATCAATAGGCTATTCTTGGGAGTAAACTTATTGAAGTATGGCAATTGGTGGTTCTCGGAGGTTTTCCCAAACAATAAACCAGTGAAGTTACGAGGGACAAAGTAATTTCTGTAATGCAATAAGCAATTCATTCGGGTTTAATGTATCTTTTATTCGCTATGACGCATCTGTGTAATATAAGCCAGGGATCGACGTTAAGGCACATCATTGACTTTTGTATGTTTTGTGCTACATATACAAAATCCCCCTCGCTTTAAAAATGTTACTGCAAACCGCAGCTTACGACATCCGAACGGAGGCTAAGATCGGCCGCTTAAAGTCATTAACCGTCCTATCCTTCGGGCATTGCGACAGGCTTATTTAACGGCCGAACGGATAATCGATAGGGTTTCATTCCCTTTGCCTTAAAGCAATGTCTGGAATGACGTCATTCAAATCGATGTTGCAAGTAACTTGGTAAACGGCGACTCCTCTTTCCACTATACTCCTTCGTAACTGAAAGGCTAATTTCCAGATAGTGTTTTATTGAAAGTCGACGAGAGTCAGTAACGCTGAGGATTGAGTCTGGTGACGGTCGTCTCTTGGTAACAAAAGCCCAATATTTCGTCACTCTGTCACAGATGCACTATTCCGACATGGTTCTTTACGGCGTTTTAAAATTGCTCGCCATTAAAAGTGAACCCATTGTAGAGTCATGGGAATGAAGAGTAGAATATTAACATTTGACGGTCGAGTTCTTATCCCAAAGCTGCTTCTCAGATATCGGGTTTCGTTTGCAAACGAATGATATAAAGAAAGCGTCAATGCTCAAGTATTTTTAATGCGAATAGCATTTTAATGCGAATAGCATTCTTTGGCTACTTCACGCACTTTCGTCTATGTATCTATCTATCTATCTGGCTATCTAACCTCTTACGCCGCGGGTCGATAAATAAATAAAAAAGACCGGCGCCGGCTGGGATTCGAACCGTTGACCCTTTGATCAGCAGGCAGACGCGCTAACCACAGAGCTATGAAGGCAGTTTTTTTTCTTTATTGCAGAGCTATGAAGGCAGTCATTCAACGCACTCTAAACGGTTGTTTATATCTTTACCCATAGGACGCGCTTTGCAGCGCTGTCAGCAGCTACCGGTGCGCGCGCGTTCCATGCACGAGGGCTCATTCCGCTCTCGTGAGGCTGAAACGGCCGCTAGCTCACCCTCTCCCGCGCTCGGGAGAGGGTGATGTAGCGGCCGTGCTCAGCCTCGCAGAGCGGAATAAGCCCTCGTGCATGGAACGTACGCGCACTGGTAGCTGCGACAGTTGCAAAGCGCGTCCTATGAAAGATATAAACAACCGTTTAAAGTACCGTTGGTTGAGACTAGCTGAGACGCCAGAAAGTCTGGTCGGTACCATTTTGAGTGTTTGTGCGTATCGCGCGTGCTTTGCTCGCCTTCCTAAGTGACACAAACGCACGTGCTGGGCTGCGGAGATCGTGCGCAGGGCTGTGAAAGTGTCAACAAATTTAGAATCGCCTCAAGAGTGGGCTGGCGTATCTACAGTGTGCCGGCCACCTGACGAACGCGCATAACTCCGCACCGTTTGATGCTATTCGCATTAACGTAGATAATCATTCCCAAAGGATGGGTTCTGCTGATTTTTTACCAGGTAGCTAGAGAAAGCGCTCATAGTGCTTGCAAGTTGTTTACGAATAAAAGCATTAAATGGAAATACTGAGGGCGAACAGTTGTCACATTTCTCGCGTTTGGTTTCCTTTTGGCACAACCGCTTCCGTGACATTCCGGCGGTCTGAGATTCTAACCCGGAGATTCTAACCCGTTTAATTTCGAAACTATAAATATCCAAACCTAACCTAAACACCGTGCAAATATAACATGTATAGTTGGCCTATCATATAACGAGTAAGAACATCTCCTGCGGCATCGCGTTATTTCGCTCACCGCCGTACATGTACGGCAACGAGCGTCAAAGGGTTAACGAAACAAAATATTGTTGTTAGGTGTATGTCGAAAACCCTATAGTAAGTGTCAGGCTAGAACCTAGCGGCTCATGCCCCTCAAAGGAATTCGCATCAACTCTCCCAGCCAATCACCCCCCCCCCCCATCTCCTGACCTCAATGCTTAGCGACTACCTTCGTTTCAATACGGCAGCGAGCACGGTTGGCACCGCAACTCTCGAGGCCGAGGGCGCCAAGTTCTTGCCAGTTCTTGTTCGGGCATATGGCGCGTGCTTTGCTCGCTTTCCGAAACGACGAACACGCACGCGCTGGGCTGTGATGATCGCAGGCTGGTATGCGATTTTGTAAACATTGGAAAGGTCTATATAAACTTCTTTTATCATATTGTGCCAAATATGAGAACGTGTCTCTTTCAATGAGAGAATTTCTCTACTTCATTTCGCCATAACATGGCCAAGGGAGAATGGTACGACTCTCTCGAGCCAAGCCGAGCGTCACAGCTCTCTGCAGGAGGAGTGGAGTCTGACCAATACTCTTTCACGTGTCACGCTTCGATGCTCTGCTTGAAACGCTGGGGCCGTATCTTGAGTAGTTTTCCAAGTTACGCCGAAAGGGAATTTAATGCCTAAATAGAAAAAGAGTGCTAATAAAAAGTTTACTTTATTTACAGTTGCCAGTGCGTTTCCGGAATATATAATGAACGGGTTTCAGCAGTATTAAGATAGCTACGTCTGAACATTTGCCGCAATGTAACTTGACAGGTATCAGTGGACAATTTCTTTCACTCACTGCATGTAACCTGCTTGATGTAGTGGCGGGGATTACCGCGTGAGGGTACAGACCCTCCCCCAATTCGCCTTGGAATCTGCAAACGCTGCACGATGGGCAAAACTCTGCAGGACATTATTTCTCCTTGTTTTGAACATAAAACAAACGGCGTATAACGCAGCTTCATTTTTGCCTCACAGAAGATTTCGAAGTTTTCTTTTTTATAGATTCTGGTAAAGTCAAGTAAATGCAGAGGCAATTTAAGCACCAGGGCCTTTGTTTTTTACATACCAACCTCGTTTTACTAAAGGCGACTGACATCGATTCGCATCGTCGTCTACTCCATATGGCCGCAACGACAACAACATTTGACTTCGGGTAAACACAATAGGACATAAGCTAGAAGCGGTACAAAAAAGCGAAACACAGAATAAGTTTCAAAGAATAACTGAACCTATCGCCGGCTTTCATTTGGTGTACTGGAATAATATTTATTTGCAATGTTCACAAAAATATGAAAATAACCTCTTGAAAATTTCCGCGGAAATGAGCATAAGCTCGTATACTTAAATGTTTATTATAGGAACTGAAGTTCTGATCGCACAAAAAATATATTTTATTTTATTTACAAGATACTGTAGGTCAGTAATGCGACCCAATCACTAGTATATGCAGTCTTATACTCGTACGTATGCGGAAACAAATACCTTTGTTATATAATTCCACAAAACAATGACTACTAAGCAATATTTAAGAAAATATACTACACAGACGAGACGCTGCACACCAAGAAGTTGTGATGGTGTCCGATTGATGAAGTACATTTTGCGGTGTAAATATACGGGCAGGAAGATTGTCTTGACTTGAACAACTTGTCGACAAAAATGATTATCAAACTCCTTTCTGCCAGCGATTGCAGAAAATATTTTGGCTGAAAAGTCGTGCCTAGAGCCGCTAATTATTCTGCGCTTCAAGGTAACGACCCTTCAAAAATCTTGGTGCGTAAACTTATCTTTGCAAGGTTATTGAATATCTATTGGAAATCGCTGGAAACAGTCTTCGGTCTTCCAGAAATGTTAAAACAACCTTCGACAGAACGAAACGATATTGCCCAAGCTTCTTGTCATTGTATGTAATTATAAAGTCGCATTTCTGACTCGTAACTGTCGACGTTGACGCCCGCTCTACACTAAGTACAATGAGGCCGGCGCCCATGCATGCAGAGCGGAGAAGGAATACCCTAAGCGTGCATTAAGTGTCCAGGCGATGATGGTTGAAAATGTAAGTCAAGCAAAAGTTTGTCATACCACATATAGCACGTTCCTTCCTGCCACACCTAACAACGGGAGATCGGTGACCTATGGCTTCAAATGATCCCTAGGTACATCAGCACGTAGAGCTACAGCTCGCGCTGCTGGACCAAGGAATCCTGGGTTGAAACAATGCCCACTCTTAGATCTTTTGGATGCGGATTAGTACCATACTAACATGCGGTCACGTGTAAGTACTGTCTGGTTCACGTCAGGGCCACCAGTGAAGCTTTCTCTTTGCAACGGAGAAAGTAGCTGCCCATTCGGGCCGCTGACCTTTGCTGTCTAAACATACAGAAACGTTACTCCTAAATCATCACTCGCACAATATACCTAACAGAATGCTGTAAACTCCGAGAGAATCACAATATGTCAGCGAGGAACCAAAATACTCGCCCGCACTAAAAAGAAATACATAAAAAAATACAAGTGTTAGGAAAACTCGAGGATTATGTTGCGCTTGGGTGACACGGAGGCTGAGATCCGGGCTGGTGTCAGCCACGCGGAGGTTCCTCCGTCCATCAAGCGGGATGATGGGGACTCGCTGCTGCCGCTTTTCTCCAGAAAGTCTCGGAGGACGCCGCCGTCCGAGCGACAGAGCTGCCAGTGTAGAGCTGCGTTTTCTTCGGTCCGCCGACTTCTGTCGCCCCGGGCCGTGTCTCTTAAGTCGCGGCCGGGATCAGGGCCACTCTCCGGGAAATTTGAAACTTCTGCGGGCTGGAGACGCGATGCGGTGCTTTTGGTACTGCCCCTATCTTTTTTTTTTTTCTTTTTTTTTCTAGACGACAATGGGGTCCGCGTCAAAACTCGAAAGTCAGGGTGGGCAGGATGATGTGTAGAACTTTACAACACCTGTTCGTTTTTATTATTTTTTTTGGTGGACGGGACTTTGTCATATATTCAAATAACAGAATTGAGTTCTATGCTCTTGGTGCGCCTGTATTTCTTATGATAGATACATTTTATTTTACATATCCGTTGAACGTATCCAGCTAGTTTTTATACCAATGGTAAAATCAGAAGTAAAAAAAAGTGATACCCAAATATCGATGACAGTTATATTTTTTAAGACTTGAGTGTGCAACGCACGTTTTGCTTAAAAGTAAAAGAAAAATAGAATTGAGTTGTTTAGATGCATGTTTTATTGGTGCAACATACGCATGAAAATAAAACTGACATAAAAAGAACGGCAACATTTCGCGCCTCAATAAGTTTCTCTGAAGTCTTTATGCGGTTTCTCAGCTTTTGACATAATTATACGTGCAATATTAAAAAAAACTTAGACATTTTTGTAAGCGTCCGCGGTAATAAGTTATGGGTTACAATAAAAGACATATATGTCAAGTTCAAAACACAATCATAGCAACTAAAACAATGTATTTCACTTGAGCAAAGCTGTGATGAGCATAAACTATTTGAGTTGGGAATGCTTTTAGGGTATATAGATCCGTTATTATCCGCATAAACTTCCCATTGAAAATTTTTTTTATTTGCATATTCTTTATTTCGCAACTCAATTTAGCGCCAAGTTAGTGAAAATACTCCATGTTGACCTTTTTCGTTCAGTACAGTTCAAGAGAACGTTTGAGACTGCTCTGAGATGTCAACTCCTAGAATGTAGATTGGTCAAGAGCTATAGTGCGATGCTGTTGACGGCAATAAGCGAATCCGTGTTTGGTTTAGAATCGAAACACTGTCCTAAAAGCTTTTAATATAATAAGAACTGCTTATTCGCGGAAGCAATCCCAGAAGTAAACGTTTGTGCTCGCCAATACATTTTGAAGTGATTTAAACAAAAGTCGTCGACGCCGTATCCCGCATTGTGTCGCGCGTTGTGTCGCCGTGTCGCGCATTGTGTATTCAAATAGCTATATATATATATATATATATATATATATATATATATATATATATATATATATATATATATATATATATATATATATATATATATATATATATATATATATATATATATATATGGGGTGTCACAAAAAATTTACATATTCTTTTTGCCGCAAAAATAAACTAGGCATCGCCGGAACGCTCATTCTCTGCCCAAAGGTAGTGCTAGAGGTCACAACCAGATGCTAAAGTTTCAGCCCGATCGGATACCTTAATCAAAGGTTATAAATGATTTTCTGAAAATTTAATGGGAAAATGGCGACCGACGGAGTTTTCGAATACATGGGGCTCTACGGCACCAGAAACCGAAAACGGGCAAAAATGGGCTCCATTTTCCGATTGGAATTTTCAGACAATCACTTATAACTTTTGAACAAGGTATCGGATCAAGCTAAAACTTTGGCATCTGGGCGTGACCTCTGGCGCTACCTTTGGGCGGAGAATGAGCGTTCGGCAATGCCTAGTTTATTTTTGCGCTAAAGAAAACTACATTTTTTGTGACACCCTGTATATATATATATACACAATTTTGGCTCCAATGTTCTGCTTTCCGGGTTGCAAAACAAAAATCTCGAAAAATACTTTACACATGACGTACGAACTTAACTACCGTAAGAAGTGAAACTGTGCAGAGGAGCTGGTTAGGAAACGACATACTTGCGAATGGAGACAGATAAAAAAACGAACAAAATAACAGTTTTATTAATGGCCCTTCCACATAATTAGCACGATTGTTACAAATAGAACGACGGACAGAGAATTTAAAGAAATACAAATTTCGTTGTTTGTATTTACTTTTTAATGCCTTTGACAGGACAGATTAAGTGGCTTTATAAATCACGTCGGTCCACTAAATTAGTTGACGGCTTTCAATGTAAGTGCTCGTGACATAATTAAATATGCTCAATAAAGTTTGTGAACTACCTGATTTATATACACTGCGATTCACAGATTATAAACAAGGTAAAACAATGCTAAAAATGCCACATGCCCCACAGTCCATTAATGTTGCACAAATAGCGCTTTCGGCGTTTCTTTTGCATTTTGATCAGGGAGGGTATTGACGAACACCAGTGTTGCTGTCTTCGTTGATCGTTTTGGTGAGGCTATGCCGTTCTTTTAATGCCAGAATTTTAGTTGCAAGCACAAACAATTGTACCGCGTTTTTTTTTTTAATTTGCTACCTCCGATGAGTAGCTGCTTCCATGCTAGACAGAATCAGACGCTCTGCAGTGAGGTATTTAGATTTGTTTTTATCTTTTGTAAACACCGTTTTTGTGTGTCGATTGCCATGTTTTAATACGACGTAGTTCGCTGAAAACGCCCCTGATGGATAGATATTGATTACAGACCTTGTAGCGGCGACAGCTTGCGCCATCTAGCAGCGTCAAATTATGTATTTTATTCTCCAACATTACTCGCTTGGGAAGGTTGAAGTAAAAAGAAGGCTTTAGTGACAACGAAAATGGTTTGTTACTAAAAAGATAAGAAATCCCTGTCTATTACAGACCCGAGTTGAAGCTGTAGTGGAATTATATAAAATAAGTAGCGAAAAGAAATTATCCTTTGCTCTCCCATATAAATACAGATTGTAATTTTTCTAAGTAATGCATATATGGTTGTTGGGTTTAGCTTCAGAAACCTTTCCATCACTAATTAGGCACATTTCGTACATTCGCTGCGTTTGTTGAACAGGAAAAACGGAGAAAACCAAACATTCCTGAGTTTTGGGTTCTGACAAATCTGAAGGTGGCATTTGTTTACCGTTATATATTCCAACAAGAAGACAGTAATGCAATTCCTTCTGATTCTTCTTCGTGAAGTGATTCTTGCGCAGCCTCGCCGTCTACACAAAGATGCCTCTACAGGAAATATGAGAGCAGCGATGTTCTAAACTGAGTTTGCGCAGCAGCTGATAATGAACGCGTAGTTCAGGCGCGACAGGCACCGCCAGCCAAGCCCGGCCACTCAGGCCTCACTGTGTAGGAGTGCTGCATCGAAGTCAGCAAAGTGCGTGGCGTTGGTGTGCGGACCGTCCTCGAGATTAAGAAGCAGGCGACAGCAACCGATTGACAAGTTGTGACACCCTCTCATAAGCGCCTACAAGTGAAAGCAAGATGCGGAGCAGAGTACGGTGACTTCACGTTGTGCGGGCTGGAGGTCATGCGTCCACGGTTTTTTTCGACAGAACGAGGTTCCCACGGTCACAAAGATAACGGCCGAATTCTGCACGAGCACTGAACTCCCTCGTTGAAGGCTTGGACTGTGCGTCGGCTCATCGAAGTCATCGAATTCGAGCATGAGAAGACAGGAACGAAAGTCGCGACTGATTTAACAAGAGGACATCGTCACCTGGCAGCAGAGGTACCTGCATGAAATCACACGTCACCGGCAAGATGGTTGGAAGATCGTCTACGCATGGGCAAGACGTGGGTGACGGCAAAGCACACTGTCTCAAGGTGTGGGTAAACACGACCGTGGCCTTGTCTCACGACGCCCTCTATGCGTGGTCTCTCGACGGGCCTCGAGAAGCCATCGGGGAAGCGACCAGCGCCCTATCGTCACCCATGTGGGCAGCGAAGACGGCTTCGTCGACAGCTGTCTGGACGTGTTCTGTGGCCAAAAGACCGGCGATTAGCATGAGGAAATGAATGGCGCCCTCTTCGAGAAGATGATCGGCGGTGTCCTCGACAAACTGCTGACGGGAAGCGTTATCGTTATGTGACAACGATTCTTACCATTCCCGGCGGTTTGAAGCAGTGCCGACGATGAGTTCCCGCAAGGGGCGACATCCGACAGTGGCTGACCTCTAAAAAACATTTCAAGAGACCCCAAGACGCTGAAGTAGCAGCTCTTCGACACTGTGGCGTTGGTGAAGCCACAGCACCTCAAGTATTGTGTGGACACTGCTACCGAGATGGCTGGCTGCACTGTGGTCAGGCTCCCGCCATATCACTGCGAGTTCAATCCCATTCAACTGATATTGGGCCAGATCAAGAATGCCGTTGCTGCCCGAAACACAACGTTCAAGATCGTTGACGTGAGGACTCTCATCAACAAAGACGTTGGCAAGGTCACCACTGACAACAGGATTAATGCTGGAGCATGCTATTGACACTGAAGAAACGTTCAAACGAGGCGGTGCCACAAGTGCTCAGATCCAGCTCATCCTCATCCAGCTAAACAACCCCCCCCCTCCAAAAAAAAAAAGAAAAAATGTAGGTTTTCAGTTTGGTCATTCCTGTGGGCAGCGAACTCCTCTTCTGCCAGTGATGTTTCGAAGCATAAATGGGACGTCTGCGGCCATTCACGAACGACTGAGGCCACGCTAGGAATAACGACAACTTGTGCTCAGTAGGGTGGATAGCGAAATCACAGTGCCAGTGCTCTGTTTCGAAGCATATTGGGACATGGAAAGCGCCCTCGAAGTCGACGGCCATTGTAACTCTTGGGTCGCACTTCGGCACGTTGGCTAACACGTCGAGGTTGATGAGGAGCTGTCTGTCCTGTGCGCCGAGGTGCGGTCTGAAGGAGTGTAGCATAGATCTTCTAAATTTCAGAGGTGCCATTGTACTCGCTTGAAATATATTGAACATACAGCACCGATTGATAGAAGTGAGGTAAAGTCTCGCTACAACATTGATGAAGGTTGGATGAGAGGACTGAGATCTTGGGAATGCCAATGCCGTTGCTGGTAACTGGGCCTAATGTCAGTCCGACACAAGCTTGATATCGTCAGTCTTTCTGGAACGCTGTGATGAAGTGAAGCGGTCTTCCACAGTGCCCTCAGTTTTAAGCCCCTCGGACTACTCTAGTGTAGAGTGATTAAATCAAACAATTTCGGCGTCGATAAGAACCACAATAGAACAGATTGTACACGAACTGGTTGCCTAGGACAGCGTTGTGAAGTAATGAAAGGCGGTCTTGAGTGCTTGGATGGCTTCTGAAACTGGTTTAGAATGAATGGAGGTGTTCCTTGGTTTCGTGATGCTGTGTTTTATTTATGTTGAGTCTGTAACACTGGTAGTTCTCGTTTCTGTTAGTGCTGCTGCAGTAGCTCCCAGTCAGCGGACCCAGATGTTAAATAGGTGCAGGTCAAGATTTGGGGTTTCTTCTCGCAACCAGATCAAGTGGGTCGTATTCTAGAAAGCCTGGAGATGTACTGTTGGGGCGGAATCGAGGGTCCCTCTAACGGAATGCTGAGAAATTATCCCATATGGCGATTCCTGCAGAGCCCTTTGAAGGCTGAGGTCATAAGGCTTGCTACGAGATCAGATAGTTCAGTGGTCGTTTCCCACTGTCGGCGTGCACTCGCCATTCCCCTTGGAGGCTTGGGGAGCCCAACGTTAACCCTTCACTCTCAGGCCCAAGCTTGTTGTACTCGTCATAATTCGGCACTGATATTGCCGATAACGAGACCTCCTTGTCCAGACAACAACTGCTTCAATTTGCCTAATGAGGACGAACAAGCTGCTAATTATTCAATTCCAGGTCGTGAACTTTAACAGCAAAGGGATGTGGAATTCATTAGCTTTTTGTTTCTGTTTAGAGTGCATTTTGTCTGTTAATGAGTAGCCAAAACCGATGCCAGTGGCGATGATGTTGAAGTAATGCGTCTCGAAACATGCTTTTTCAGCTGAATTCACTCGTTTCATCAAACCACTTTCCCCGACAGTTTCATTTCATTGACACTGCGACGTTTTAATGACAGATACTTTCAACAAGTCTTGTTTTATCGACATATCTTGCTACGTTTCGTCAACAACATTCTAATATATATACATATTTTTTTTTGGTTAGGGGTGCGTTGTTTTGCCGGTGAGTGAGGGTAGCGCACTGGGCACTGGTATGAAACCATCCGTACACGCCGCCGCTAGTCATGTACTGGTGGGCCAGGTGGGTTCATATTTTTGTAATGAGCTACCGCAGAGTGTCGACGCGAAGGAGCGTGAAAGTGGTAGGTCGTGCAGATTAACACGCGCCTGAGTGATGCACGCACGACAAAATGTTCCTGGAGGTGCAATTTCTAGAGTGTGCAATTTCTTAACGCCAGCAAAGATATGGTCGACAACAGGTGAAGTCACTCAATGTGTTGGCGGTTCGCTCATGCACGTCCCACACAGTCTACTATACTTATAAAGTAGAGTTTTGTGACCAGTGCATTTTAACGTCGCTCCACGGAAACCACTGCGAAGAAAAGTCGAGTTATTACGATGTTGAACCGCAACCTGAAGCAGACGAAGACGCCGACGGCGTTGGACGTACGATGCTAAGTCTTACGCCCAAATCGAACTTTTTGATGGCGATACTATCGCTGGATTTCTCAGGCTGTCGCGCAGAACGTATTGCGAATAAAAATGGACGCGTTTACGACTTAGCGACGTACGCTGGTATAAGTGTAAAAACGCGGTAGAGAGCAGGATAATTGCTGCAAGAAGCTGGGGTCGTAGAAAATTTGCCTGGTAGCCATGTTGAAAATATTATTATGCAAGAACAAGCTTGGTTCACGCAGGCCGTGACGTCACGGCAACGCTGGGAGGCGATTGGTGGCGGAGGAATACAAGATTCCCTCTGAGGGGAATTAGCCGCCACCTTCTGTACTATAATCCGACTATAATCCGAAAAGCGTCGAGATGTCAGAAACTTCGTTCAAAATAGTGGTGACATAGTAGGTTGCAGCCTGTTCTCAGAAACAAATAAAAACCAAATACCGAGAAATTCACACACATGCGCATGTCCACATGCACGAACACACAGAGCATGTGCAAAACAAACTTGCCAACACATTCACGCGTATGGACACACCCCACATATTTTATCACCTTGAATTTATTTGCGATTCTTTGGCTAGATAGGTTGTTGGCTGAACGAGAATGCTGGAAATGCTCAATGAGTCCAGGGATAAACATATTTTCTAGGACCTCTCAAGTTTATTTTGCAAGCGCTGTTGCAACTTACCAGCCCATATAATTAGCTCGTAACTCATTAGTCTAGTAGGTTTTAAACTTTCAACTGCTAACAAGCTAGATATGTAGTCAAGATAGAAAACCTGGATACTGCATACATCAGAGTATGGTGCTGATGCGACGTCATCACCGGCCAAACATAAAATAATGGTTTACGCCAATTACCTTTAAACAAAACTGAAGCCTTGTCACTTTAAATTAAGAAGTTGAAGAAAATAAACCGTCTAACTAAACTTGACCGTACCCTGCGCATATTCAGGGAGCCTGGCAGATAGTATAAAGGGATGATTCCTTCGGATAAAGAGCGAAGGAGCGTACGAGAAACAAAACTATCATTGCTAAGCGCCATGCCACGCTGTGGCCACATTCCTAACCATATTTTCATACTACAGAAACCAATTTTGCGACCGCAAATTGTGTGTTGGGAAGCTCAAGCTTGTTTATTTCGTTCAAAGTTCTTCACAAACGAGAGCTTTAGAATAGAGTAAAGACCCTTAGCGCCGCGTACGCCGCACGTATAGCTCTCCAGCGGAATGCTGCGGAGTGCCTAACGCCTACACTTTTAGTACAGCGCAAAGCAAAAGCGTACTGCAGGCAGTTGCAGCGCCATCTAGATGTGTCAATGCAAGCTGGTCCAAGCAATTCAAGGTCATATTTGGTCAGCCAATTCGAGTCTCGCGTTATTTCGCGTCGACGAGAACAACAAGAAGGGCAGCAAGCAGAGCCAGGGTGCCACTGCGTGCGCGCGCAAAGTCGAAAGCGAGCCTACGTAAACATAGCTCGCAACATTTCTTACATAAGGTATACTCCCAACGTTGAGCACGCAACACTAGAGAGTTTTAGTAGATCGTGTTTTCAGGCCACACTATTTGTAGCTGGAGCTCGCGCTGCCACTTCGATGCATGTTCTGAAGCCGCGCCCGTAGCGGAAAACGCGCAGTGCTGGCCTGCTCCTATACGCACTACTAAAACACAAAATACATGTAGAGCCGTATGCCCCAGTGCTTAAATTATAATTTATAAATTCCACAACTCGACAAATGAAACAGACGCCGAAAAATACAGACGAGTGCTTGTTAAATTTCATGAAGGCCCTATACACGTTTGCAAGTCCGGCTTCTGGGCGCCGCCATCTTGCTCGACTGGGGTGCGCTCGGACGAGTCATAATCCAATTACGAAGCATTGCTAAGGCGTCGTAATCGGATTATGGCCGCGCCCAAGCGCGCCCCAGCCGAGCAAGATGGCGGCGCCCTGAAGCCGGACTCGCAAACGCTATACTTAAGTCTCACACTCACAAGGAACTCCCGCAGGTCCTCGAGTACTTGTATCAAAAATCACCCCTGGCTGCAAAAGATTGCATTGAGGGCCATGACGGTTTTCACTAACTGGACTCGGCCGCCGTCCTCTTAAGCCGCATTCAAACTACTGTATCATACAAAGGACACGTTGTTTCCTGTAGACACCATGACACAATTAATTTCCGGACCCGCTTCAAGTATGTTCGGAGCACGTTTGCTATTACGTATGCATGAATCGAATATGTCTTGTGACAGTTTCTGGTGACGGATATGACAGGACCCTTATACAGGTTAGAAACGCACCTCGGGTGGTGTTTGCAGACTGTCTTTTGTATGGCGGATTAGCCGCCTGACTTTGTCTTTAGATCACTCCGTACCGCTCTGGGGTGCTTCACTCTAGAGTCGGTTCAAACGTTCGTTATCTCTCGAGAAGTTGGCTTAGAAAGAAGCAGAAAACAAATTGATTTACTTCGCCGAAGCCCGCAGCGCCAGGAGAGGGCTCTTGCGATGGGAACTTTGCTGTCTAATTTGCTGCAGGGGGCCCGGGAGGACGCACAAGCTAACGAACATGATTGCCTCCCTGAGTAGTAAAGGGAATTCGCGTCGGCGCCGTTTAAATCCGCTCCTTCCTCGTCAATTTCCTAGCGAGAAACGAGAATAATGAGGCTCGGGGTTCAACTACTTTTTTACGGTTTATTTTTGGGTCAATTGTGTTCTACTAAAGTAACGTTAGGCCGCGCGAACGTCAATTGCGGAGGGTAAAAACAAAACTCAGTGCCTAAGTAACTTATACGCCTCAATCATTCCACAGACACAGTATAGAAGTTGCGAAAGTAGCGAAGCTAGCAAGGAGTTCGCACTCTTGAGTTTCCTTTTCTAAGTCGCGGATGGCACGGTAATATTGCACTAGCGTCAGATTTACATGTTGCGATTTTGTCCAATCGCCAAGAGATAATGTCATCCTGCGAATGAATTCGTGGTGTACTGGCAGCGCGACTCCGGAACAGGGTTTCACTAAGTTTACATTTTGTCGTGGTGACGCTGTCATTGCTCTTTTGCCAAAGCAAATCTCAGCATGTCACTTGACCCTGAAGCGCGAGACACGTGCCAGTAAAACCGCGTCTTCTTGCGCCGTCGAGCGCCCTAAACGTAGAAACCGTTTCTGATGTTGTGACACGGAGGCGTGATTTTCGGCCACGTCATAGCGTCAGCGGTGCTTTCTATGGTCACGCCGCTCAGCACGCGACGCGACGCCATTCTTGTTGATATGTGTTTTATTTTTAAAACAGTAGGGTAGACGCCATTTTGGTGTATGTTTTCAAGTCATCTTTTGGGCTGTACAAACGTGTTTCTGGCAATATAAGAAGCAAAACAAAGCATGAGCCATTCCACTCTGTGAAGGCGGGTGACCAGCGAAGCTGTTTAGCACACGATACAGACCCGCACCGACGAGTCGGAGGAAACTAGACACGCGCGACGGGATCGCCATCCGGCGGAAAGTAGACACGCTCGACGAGACCGCTAACCCGGGAGAGCGGAGGGAAAGGAAACTAAGCACGCAAGCGCTTGGACCGACCACAAAGAGAGGGCGGTTCGAGCGTAGACATGGCCGACGCGGGTCGCACAGCGGCAAATTCTTGAGAAACCTTTATTTTTTACCTGAGAGTCTACTGATCTTGAACCTTGTGCCTATCGATAACTAAGCTACTGAATAGACCTATTGCTGAGTTGCCCAAGCATCAAGGAGAATGCAGGGAACGGTGTTCCACGCGCCGCACGTGCCGGCGTCTGCAGCAGTAACTGTTCTAAAGCAAAAAGCGAAAACAAAAGGCATCTTACATGCGCGTTCGTCAATGCTTTATTTCGGTTATTTACTTCGAGTATTTTATACGGGGAAGGCGTGAGCGTGCAGCGCGTGCGGCGGTGCGAGTGTAGACTTTATAGTAACGTAACGGCACACGAAAAATCCACGGGAACCCTAGATACAAACAGCTTCGCTGGAATAACACAGCGCCCTTATGTCCCTGCTAGCTTTCACTTCATTGCCAAAGAAAGGTGCCCTCGCAAATAGAAGCATTTTGTCACGCTCTTTATTAAACAAAGTCCTAGTTTATGAAGTCGCAAAGTGCCCGCTCTTTCTAGGGTTCCTTTCTTCTCGGCTAACTGAAAACCACGAGGCATGTGCCCTAAGCTGGACACTCGGCGAGAAAGTCGGCGAGATCGCAGACTGCCGCGATTCGCCAGCGCTTCCCAGCGAGTGACCAGCGTCAGGTCATACGCGGCTCTGGCCATTCTGAGCAGTCGGCAATCTCGCGGACTTGCTTGCTGAGTATCCAACTTAAAGCCCCAGGTCAGACATTCAGCAAGTACGAGATGTTTCGAATGTCGTCGAAAATAAAGGTGTATTAGTCAGAAATATTTTCTTCTTAATAAGGTAATATTTCTGGAGAACGAAACCAATAGACTGAGCAGTCAGTAGAGTGAGCCAACTATTGACGTCGCATCAGTAACCATTGTGGTGTAAAGTACTTCTCTGAAATTGTGGCTGCGCGTAGAAGGTTTATAGTCGGTGACAGATTAAGAATTCATTAGATGCTTCGCCTCCAGCTTGGGCTTTCTGCCTTTGATACAAATTCAGCTCAAGCGGATTTAAAGCACAGCGGAAGGCAACAAGCTCACGCCGGAGGCGGAGCATCTACTGAATTTTTAACATGTCGCCGACTATTGGGCTTATTAAGGAGCATTATTGTTTTAACCTTGCTTCTTGTCGCGTAGTGCCACTTTCTGCAACTTACTCTCCGCACAAGAGAATATTTTTTTAGGATAGAACAAGAAAAATTAGCCACAAGCATGACACGATTGCGTCACGTGTAAGCCTATATGTACTGCGTCTCAGAAACAGGTGCAGTAGTGATAAAGAAAGGGGCGCGAGCGCATGACTGGAAAGTGCTTTACACGTATATGCCCGAGTTCGCATACGAAAAAAGCAAACTTTTGAGACTCAAGCACTTATGTGTCTTTGTCTGCACTGTTGATATTTGTGAGATAGAGTATTGCATACATTGCATACATAAAACAAGCTCGAAAACGAAAACAGTTTTGTGTTGATTGTCAAGAGTTGCTTAATTTTTAGTTACTCGAATGGATTTGTAAAGTATTTCTGTGTATTAACATGTATAAATTATAGGGCTGGGCGTCGATTAACAATTTTAACCCGATTAATCGCCACCCTTTAATCGATTAATTAATCGATTCATCGGTTTGTGTTTATAAATAATATATTAAAAAGAATGCAACAACTCGTATTTCCTTTGAAGACTAATTTTAATCTCTGTTACAGTGAGCAAAGGACATTTGCAATTGAGGATACATATAGTTCAACGATTCAAAGACACCTATTTTTGCTCCAGCTCCGAAGACAAAGAAGTTTGTCCATATTCTCCGACAGGAAGACAAGAAGTCAGGGGTTGGGCGATGCTTTCTTCTTTTTTCAGAAACCTTCTCGTCGAGGCCCCTCGACGAGAAGGCGTTGATTATTGCCTGCGTTTTGGCGGATGGTCCTTGCTGCAGCGGCGTACATGGGTGCTTCGCTCGTAGGTGATACTGAAGCGAACGTACGCTTCCACTGTATGAAAACGGCTTTTTGCAGATGATGCAGTGGACCTTCTCCGAGTTAAAAACTTCACCGCTGGAGTTTACTTTAAACCCCAACTTTCCAGCGAGATTGCATGCCTTTCATACTCGTGAACTCGTCCATTTGTACGGGCCGAACACTGGAACAAGTAACTATCTCGTCGTTAGCTTCCCAGCTAGTTTTTCTGCTTGTTTGTCTTGCCTGGGCAGGATGTGTAATAGATCCGCTACATGTGAAGTATCGCGGTCGTAAAGGGATCAATTGCGGGCCCGGCTTGTTCGTCTGGCCTCGGTAGAACTGTAATGTATGTCCTAGAACACGTGACGCTTCGCGAGCAAGAGAAATGAACCTTGCTTATACTCATAGCACCTGGCTGGGAACAGAAAACCGCTTAGGACAGAACGATAGAGCGATGAGTACGGTCCAGTTGACTTCTTTTTGAGTACCAATTAAAAAAACGATTAACCGGTTAAAATTTTTTATCGCCATTAAAGCCTTAATCGATTAATCGGAAGGTTAATCGATCAACTGCTCCAGCCCTAATAACTTCTAATATGAGCAAAGCCAAGCGTTTCGCTCCTGTGCCCAATGCAACTAACATTGATCGACGTGCCAATCGCCCCTTGCAGGAAATCGCGTGATTGGAATTAAAATCATTGTGTCGGCTTGAACATATTTTTAACACAGTTTCTTTATGTAAACCAATCCGCTAATCAAATCCCGGCCACATTCTTCAAAACCTACTTTCTCGCAAAGAGATATATATATTTCAAGCAACGTATAAGTGTGCTTTAAACTCACAATGACCTATCGTCATGTTACGTTAATATTGCCAAAAAGCAATGATGATGCAACCTGCACCATTCGCAGTGCCATCATTTTTGTAGTAGCTTGGGAAGGGGGGGTGTAGTTTTCCAAAGGCTCTTGTAGACAAAGAGTGCATATTTTCTATAGCTAGAAAAAATGTAAGATCCCTGCTTATTGTTCGCCATTAGTATATATTATTGATTCACATTCGCAACATCGTTCACTGCTTGACAGGAGGCAAGCAATCAATTAATCAATGTTTAAATTTTAATATATATATATATATATATATATATATATCGCATATTATGCTAAACGTCCATTTTGGCCCACTGTCTGTATGGCTAATATAGATTCATGACATAAAGCGAAAGAAAGATACACATACTTGGGACGGAGAGCGTGCTGTTAAGGATACTATAAATAACATGAAGAACATAAAACACAATACGAACAAGACGACTTCCGTCCGTGGGTTTTATGTTCTTTACATTACTTATACTAAAAACAGACAGTTTTTACCTTTCAAAAGCCACATATACGACGACCCATTCGAGTAATTATCGGCAAATATTCTCCGTTTTCAGACAGCACGAGGCAGCGCATGCTTCCAGAAACAGCTTTTCTAATTCGCAACTGAAATATCGTCAATTCAATTTTGAAACAGAATACTTTCGTGTGCTAGATATTAAACGCGGTAGTGTAAAAGAGCTCGTGTCGTAGAAAAGCCGGCGTCGGTGGCGTGACGGAAAAATCTTGATTGGTCGATAGGGTGATGTCGTCACAGCACCATAATCTTGCGCGGGAATTTCAAACAACCCACAGCGTTCAAGCGAAACCTGACGTCATGCGTGGAATGAAAGTGATTAAAACATGACATGTAAAGCGAATTAAAAGGTAGCATGGACATTTATTTCACGACACACATGCGACCTCGACGAACTCATAATAAAAGAAAATATAAGTCACCTAAAAGAGATCGCATACTCTAATTTTTTTCAAATGCAACTGATTTAGGAAACATGTTTGCGACGCCATCATCTGCAGTGTACATTCACGCAATTTTTACCAGTTAGCATAATGAAATATGACGCTGATGTGTTTGTATAAAGAACGCACCCTGACATTTTATGACAGCCAACAAAAGGCCCTTTCCAAAAGATTAAATGAAATAGTTTTCGCTTTGCATTATGTTAAGTAAACGTGTACGGCAAGTACATGCAAAAGAGAAGGATCTCTGCTTGTTTCTAAACGAAATTATAGCTTATGAAGCCATACTTTACGCATGCCGCGATTCTATGCCTCGTATGTTGCTAGAACATAGCACCTGACACTAACTCCCGCAGACGATCTCTGCAGAGGATCAGACATAATGTACCCTGCGTCGCATTATCATCTGTTTGCTTTTTCGCAACATATAAAGCTAACCACCGAGGGCAGATCCGCGAGTCAAGATGTATAGATGTAATAGAGAATTTCCTTTTTATAACAAACGATCTCTTGTGGCACGCGGTGTGAATCTTCTGGTTTCAGTCCACTTTATGGGTAGGGACGTTCATTGTACCCTAGCAATCACCAATGCCTCATTTATTGTTGGCGGAGATAAGAGCTCATACTTGAGTTCCACCAAAATGTCGGCTTATAACGCAAAAAAAAATGGAGGATATTTTTTTTAAATTAAGGGCGCGGGTTTGGACACGCTTTTAGCAAAGTGAAAATTGAGAACCATTGGGGGTGCTTTAACACTTCCAAAGTGGATACTATTTTTCAAGCCATCTACAGATTGATAGAATACTTTCAAGAAGCACTAATCTATTTGAGGATGAGTTATTTTTAATATGTCAAGAATTAGGATAGGAACAGGCCCTTTCCGAGATTGCTGATGGCAACCCCAAGACGCCATGTTTGAATATGTTAAAGGCTACAGCAGGCAACACTGGTTATACGGTGCGCCGCCACCGACGACCTCCTACAGCGTAGGAGCTTGGCTGCGATTACGGTTGGTTTCATAATAGGCGAAGTTAACGAATGTCGACTATGCCGCCCTGTGGAGGAACGACTGTAAGAGGTGGCGTAGCTACAAATTTGTTCTAAAAATGGTACTGAGCCGCCATTGGTTGAAAAAGGAAATTTCTTCGTGTATAAATCCCAACTCTGCTTTGGGTATTCCTGTGAGTCCCGAATTCTATATTGAGGTTTTTATGGCTTGGCTATCATATAATCCCAATTTTGTGCCTTTCGTAACGGCAGTGTTTGCTCTGTCGCGTTTCATGACAATCATCAGTTCCTTGCATGCAACCTGATCACTCTGAAAGCAGATAAGAATACACTAAGTGAGGATAACAGGCAGCAGAGTTGTCCAGAATCAAGCCCATGATAAAGTGTTATCCTGTTGATGACAATATTGATGGGCTTGAAAATATTGTCGTTGTAGCCCAGCACTGGTTGACAAGTGTAGTAGGAGCGAGAGTGAGTAACCAGCCTTCGAGGTTCAGTTGAGACATCACTGGTTGCCAAGAGGGCTAGGTTGGATATCTACATGTACATTTTAAAAGGTCACGAAAGTGACGTATTGGCGCCTCATTGGTGGAGGCCTCCACCAATCTGACGCAAACACGTCACTCTCGTGACATTTTAAAACATAAATGTAAATGTCCAACGTAGATGCCAAGCTATACTTTCCAGAGCACACTTCTGGTCATGCAAACAACGTCCCACGTACATTTGCCCCTTCAAAGTAGTGCGTTTTAGAGTCCCGTTCGTGCGTGCAGTTCGAGTGCATATTTCGTTCAAGCTCAAAGTGGTAGGATCGGGCTGTTTAAATTTATACGAGAAACATGATTCCTCACTTTGTCTTTATTATTATCATTCACTCCTGTATGGGTTCAGTGGCATGACAGGAAGCAGTGAAGGGGTATCCTACAATCAGTGTTGGAACAGCGGCTGGAGCGCAAGTGCTTCGAACTTCAGCCGTATCACTGGCGGCAGAAAGTGACCAGCCTCAGCATCCGCGCATAACTTTAAAACGCCGCCACTTAATGACGCAAAATTTACAAATTAGTTTGTTACGGGAAAATTAAAACTTACTTAGCGATTGGCGTAAAAAACAAATGTTAATCCTAATCGCAAACGAAAGTAATGACAGTGTCCCTCAAAGCAGAAAACGTCACTTTCTTATATTTTATTGTAGAGAATTTATCACCTCTTGTCACATAAATAATATACCTAAGCATTCTAGTCTACTTAAATCAACAATTTGATGCACAGGTGGGATGAATACGTACTCGGCGTATCTTTACAAACGCTTCGAGTTGTGTGTCGCTTGGCAGAAAAGTTCAATAACCCGTGTACATTTTTTTTTACCCGCTGTTTTTTACAGAGTTGTTGCCTCCTCGAGTATCTATTCATACTGTACGTAATACCGATCCTCTAAAACAAATTCAAAACAATTATACGCGTACAGTGTAAAAATCATGTATTGCATTGTAGAATAACTTGTAGTTGGGCTAGTTGGTGAACGTTGGAAATCATGGAGTAAGGTGCAACAAACAACGGATACAAGGCGCCTGTATGTCTGACTTCTCTCTTTTGTCCGTTGTTTTTTGAGCCTTCCACCATGATTTACATTTATTGCATTGTTAAAAACGACCGTATGATTCAGGATTATCATTCTTTATATCACAGGAGTTTGTTAAAACGTGCAAGGTTACTTAGCTACATAGACGTCGAGCAAAATCAGATTCGCGATTCTTATATAAAACCCTACCCGGCTTAATTTAATTTCAAATTCTCTTGTCCGAACAAGGTCTTAGGTTTTCCGCGCCCCCACAAGGCTCGATTCGCCTTTTTGTTTTATAAAGATAGAAGTTTTAGTAAAATAAACGCGAGCTTCGTTTCACAATACATCTGTCCACAGCCAACGCTACGGTCTGAAATACTGATGGAGGCAATTGAGCAGCGTTAAAACGTGTATCGTCATGGTGCTTGTCATTTTTATGCGTTTGATATGACTGGCTTAGCCAATCACAAAAAACAATTCCGGCGAAATCATGTTTTTTGTGTTGTTTTTGTGTGGGTGATTGTTTAGCTTTTCAGCTTCCAGGTGCTTGAGTTCAAACAGTCAATTACTACGCGGATTGCTGGAAGCACAGCGATCATTGAGCATATGGGTAAGGTGGCTAAGATTCTCCTTCACAATTGAAGGAATGTACACCTGAGTTGATGACGGTGTCGACATCGCAAGTTTGCTAGTGATTGCACGCATGGAGGAGATGTGTACGCATTTGAGTAAATAATCGACATTCAAGATACGCGATGCGTGCTAGCACGGTCGCTTTCGGCTCGAAGCCACGAGCATACGCATATACACCTTATACAATTTTCGTAAAAAAAGGATACTTGACCGTGTTACGAGTTATTGATCCAGTTTTAACTTCTGTAGTACACAGAGAAAGTGAAATGTTTGTATTATAATTTTGTGGAAACGAGCTTTATTAGGAGCAAGCCTGAGCGCCATTATGGCACACAAAAAGTCCCATACCACAACACACTTCCCTCCTACAACTTGAACTGCCGGCTGAGTCATAAAAGGTCATTTCCCACCTAATGTGAACTTGCTAAGATTAAACTTGCAAGAAATCAACCACAACAAACAGATCCGCGCTATGACTGACAATGTTCTGGTCACGGAGCCGGCTGGCCGTTGCACTGCGGAAAGCGAAGATGGGGCTTGAAAGGCGGTGTAAGTGAAGTATATTAAAGCCCCAGTAATTTGTCAATTATACATCCATATCGTGAAGTTCTCATAGTTGTTTTAATACTGTGGAGTTGATGTAGGACTAAATGAATACTAAAAAGTTGGTAAAGTTTATATACGAGGGTTGTTTTTGCAAGCTCGAATGAACTGGTTAAAAATCAAAGAAGTATAATGAGCAATAAGAACAAACTCTTACTATTCAAAAAACGCAAATACGAATTCTAGCTCTTCTTTATATATTTTCCGTGCAGATTAAGGCAGTTATTATGATGTGGCGTAAGCTTTAAGATGCACTCTCCAAAGAAAGTCTCCGCCCAGGAACCTCAGTCCTTCCAAGTACCGATAAACCAGGTAAAAAAAAAATAACAATACATATTTTGTTTTTTTAGTAAACAGAGAGTGTACCTATATTCTCTAGCTACTTTGCCACATAATTGCGGGAAGAGATTAAAACAGTTATTATTACGTGACACACGTGTTTGGATGCCCTCCCCTAAAATAAATGTGGCCGCCCGGGTTCTCGGTCATTCCATCACGAATTTAACAACTCGCTCGCCACAGACGTTCTTTCCTGAACCCCATAATCAAGGACGTATTCCCGTTCTTCCCAATGCTTCACGCAGTTTCCTTTATACACCAACTCAACTCTGTTACGTCACGCCGCGGTGGTGGGGCGTCGGACGCACTTCAGTTCTGGGGCTCTGGTGGCAAGTCGCCATGAGGGACGAGCACTCCTGAGTTGCTTTGAAAAAAAAAAAAGCCTGACTAAAACCCGCATTCTCGTTAAAACGCCACAACTGGGGCTGTACCAAAAAAGCCGGAAAAGGTTTTAAGATCAGTCTTCATGTGTTTTCTGCCTGCTCAGTTCGTCTGGGAACTTGAGTAGGTGACGTGAAAATGAAAACCAGACGCCGTCGGACCACGATTGCTTGTGATCGAATCAATTTAGTTTGAAGTCACAGATACTTGTGGTTATGAGATTTATTTATCTTGTTCCAACATGAACACGGAAAAACCGTGAGGTTGTCCGGACCACCCACGGTCTACATTGAATACGTCTTTACGTTCACAACGGTACGTCTGATCGTTCAAACTGTCGTCTGTTCGTTTGAGCGATAGTTGTTAGTAGCTAGGCCAAAAGTCCCAATAAAAAGTGCAGGCCTCAAACGTTTTTTTTTTTTGCATGCTTAAAGGTTGTGTGGAGTAAGAAGGCTCAGTGTAAACAGTATATATATATATATATATATATGGAACTGTTGATAATTGTTACTAGTCGCCATCAGCGACTTGTAATGCCTGAATCACTTGGTCCGATTCTGCTAGCAATTTTTAGTATCGATGTCGAGCATCGCAGCTACCATCCACGTTTTTGCAGCCCGAGTGACGTCGAGGCTGAAAAAAGCGAGCAGAATCTCATCATGCCAATCAGGCTTTAGCGTTCATTCTGCGTCATTCACGCGGAATGAATCGCCGCACGTCACATTATATACACGAAGTTTTGCGGTTTAACGAGCCTCGTTAATCTCGCTCAGGTCACTAAAGTAACTAAGACATTGCTAGGAAGACGTAGAATTAACAACTCTTACGCGAAAAAGAGCACGGGGACTCACACCGACGCCGCCAACATCACATTCCAATGGTTTGTTGATGCGGGACGCCGGGCTTCTTGCCGACACCCCATCGAGCATGCGCGGCGCTGGTGGTGTGCCGCTAGGGGCGCTCCCGTTTGTTTGTAGACATGAGTTGGCCTATAGAGTTTACACGTCTGAGGAGAGTGACGGTCTTGCTGACGCATGGTGCAATGACTGAGAACCCCGGCGGCAACGCTCTTTGCGGTGGGCATCCTAATACCTGTGCAACATTCTAATAACCGCCCTAATTTACGCTGTAATTGTGTGGAGAAGTAGTTCTTTGTATACTAAAAGGTTTTTGATCACTCTTGTCCTTTCTACGCAGTTATTCGAACTTCAAAAAGGAAAAAAAGACCTTTAAAGTGAGTTGATGACGCATTCAAAGTCAAAGCTGAGACTCGTGATTTTATCTTATCCTGCCATTGCAAAACTTCCTGCCGAGGAGGTGTTTTGGGTTAGTTTCAAGCAAACTGCTTGAAGGAAGCTCGAAAACACCTGGATGTTTTTTGTTTCACAAAATAACTAGCTAAACAACAAAGCATTTTTTAAACAAACAATAAAACCGAAAAGCTTCTTGTATAAAAATAATTAAAACTTGTGATTTCGAATTTTCGAAAAGTACATTTCTGATCTATTGCATGCATCAGAAGCACTTCGAAATCCTCAAAATAGGCGCAATATTTAATGATTGTAGTAGCTGTTAGACAACCACAAACTTACATTTTTGATGTAAGAAAATATACGCAGATTGTCTATGGGAAGCTGACATAAAATATGTGCAACTAAATGTTATTGCTCCAGTGACAATCGGCATCGTGTTTTGAGTTCGTATTAGCTCAACGGCGTGCGACGTTAAACAACACTGAATATTAAAGCGGCAGACATGGAGGCTACTTCATGCTGAGACTCCTGAATTTTCCAGGCACCAATGATAACGAAGGGCGAGGCTGTAGCGTTTTATTGTTTAGCCCCTCCGACGAGACATCATGCACCATTAACAATTTTCGGCCGGGTGATCTTTCAGCAATTGCTTTATTATATCGTACAGTCACCACCAATAACAAAGACCCACTCGGAGCGTGTGGCGAGACGGTGTCTGGTGGCGGAGCTCCTCGCGCTTTGTTCGATTCCGTGTAGCTCCGGGGAAGGGACGGCGGTTCGTCAGTGCACTCCGATTCAGTTTGGCTGCGTTACCAAGTTTGGCTACACTGAGAGCGATATGGAACTGTACACAACGCGCACCGCGCCCCTCCAGCCACCACCATATGCAACGCGCTTTGAGTGTGCCTTTAATATGGGTGCATACTGTAAGTACCGTCTGGCTATAAGTTACTGGGGAATAAAAACTAACGGGTAAAAACACGATACTTCTTTGATAAAGAAACGCATCCCTTTTGAGACTCGGCGCTCTGCTTGGACCTATGAGCAAAGGGTTCTTTTTAAAGTTCGAGTCACCTGTGGCTGACTCAAATCTAAAAACCCTACACGTGATAAAAATTAATATTTCAACCATTAGTAAAAAAAAACTTATTCGAGTTTGCTTGTTTTTAGTCTTGGAAACAATTTATTAGAAAAGTTCTAACAAGTTCCACGCGTTGAGCAAGAGCGCCTGACGAACTCTGTGCATGTTTGTCTTTGTTTGTTCTTTTGACACACTTAGGCGGTGGCGGAAACACAGCACGAGATGCGATTAATAAATAATCCTTTTACACTTTCTTCAGCAAATCAGTACCGAACAACACGGTATATCACTTTGCTGTGCGGATTATGGAACAGGATATATATCTGGATTTTATCTGAATTTCAGGTTTTCAAAAATTATTCCTTTGTCTGCAATCTGGCATTTAAGGTATCCATCAACAATTTCAATCAAATTTCCAGCTCCATAATTCATATAATAAAGAGTTATATTGGATTTTTCAGTAGCGGAAGCTAATTGCTTCTGATAATTATTAGCTTCGAACGTCACAAAGATACGTTACAAATTCCTCTTCGCAAAAAGCAATGAAGTTTTTGTTCTCGCTCAATAATGACGACTTTACCTCGTTTCCTAAATGAAATTGTAATAATTCATCAGGGTTGCCTAAAGTAGAAATAGTATATAAATTTGTAAGTTCCAATCCGTTATGTTTTCGTAAGGTAGGATAGCAAGGTGGTTATTTGGTCCAGTTGGTCCATGGTCTTAATGGGTTTAAATGCGCCGAAAACAACAAGGACGAAGACGAAGAAAGACAGATACAAGGCGCACTCGCGACTGTAGTTTATTCAGAAAGAATACGTACTATATAGGCCCAATTGGCAAGTCTAGTCATCATCACATCGGCGCAAAGCATTTTTAGTAAAATCAAACCCTTTGTTTGAAAAATCGATTGATGCCTTATACTTACACTATCTGTACCTTTAGCCCAAATTTCAAATTCGTCAGGGAGTTGTTTGCTTGTTTGTCTTTATAACTAGAATATTCTTAACGTCGTGCAATAGCGGTAAGCAGGAGCATCTCGGCAATGAACGGAGAGAGGGTCACGAATGTCGACACAGCGAGATGATAGGACGTATTATTGTGCCATACACGATCGTCTTGTAGTGGCTGTTAGCACAGGGATGTCTTTTCAAATCAAAATACCCGACGTCTCATTTTTATGTCCTTACAGAAGTATCTTACCCGTTGAAATGATCATTATGTATACCGGGTGATATTTTTTAGTCGAAACAGATTTTAATAAAAGGCGAATTTACTGCTACGTTAATGCCGTCTTCACTGTATGTTTTTCGAGCTCGGCAGCTAATCGAGGGGTAAGCAGTCACTGCCTGGTGAGTAACTAACTAAAATTCGTTCATTATTTTTGTAATGAGTGAAAATAGACACATGGTTCCACTTAGAAACTTACTGAGCGTCATCGAAAACCACTGAATCAACTCTTTTAGAATGACTTGAAGCTGGTGGGAAACTCAGGGACGCGCCGAAGTTACCACTCGTGAAGCAGGCGCAAAGCCAGCATTGGGGAACATGGATGATTATATCGTTATCGCGTTCCGCCACTGCTGGCTTTGCGCCTGCTTCACGAGTGGTAACTTTGGCGCGCCCCCTAGTTTCCCACGAGCTTCACGTCGTTCTAAAAAGAGTTGATTCAGTGTTTTTCGATGAAGCTCAGTAAGTTTCTAATTAGAACCATACGTTTATTTGCACGAATTACAAAAGCTAATTAAGGAGCTTAGTTAATTACTCACTAAACTGTGACGGTTGTTCGCCCCTCGAGTATCTGCCGAGCTGAAGAAATATATAGCAAAAACGGCATTCACGTTGCAGTAAAGACGCAGTAAAAATATTATTGGTTTCAAATAAAAATAATTAAAAAAATATTACCTGAAATGTATATGACCGGCGGCAATGCATTAGCTGTAGCAGCTTCTAAAGCGAAAAACTCATTCTTACGCACACTGCTGTCAATAATTATTGCAGCACTGCAAAGCCCCGAAAAAGTATTCCAGAGCTACGCGAGCCTCGCTTATCACCTGGTATCAGCACAGTGAGAAGCGACGATAAAGAGCAAACAGCTTAATTAACTCGAGATCTCTCAAAACTTGGGAGCCACACTTCTCCAGCGAACGGAAATTGGGCTTCTCGAGACCAAAAACCGAGGCATCCAAAGTAGCGGGGCCACTTGAGTGTTTCCTCTTTGTACGGGAACTGCTTACGATGGGAAACCACCTCGGAATTCCAGGAGAACGCAACCACCCCGGGGCGGTGGGGGAATAGGCGGCCAATGCTCCCCGAGAGCGAAGGACTTCGATATAAAAGCGGTCCCAGGATCGTAACTGGGGAATACGGTGTTACAAAGGAGAGAAGAGGAAAAACAAAAAGAGGAGGAGAGAAAGAACTGGAGCCTGTCCCTAACCTCGTCGCTCTTCCCGGACTAGAAGCCTGCAAGGCTGTGACCGGCAGCGGTCGGAGGGCTGGGGGTCAACTTCTCACAGATAAGGGGTAAATGGCGACGGGAATCGTAACATCACTGCTTTGTTGCGCTCTAAGAGTGGACCGTGACGGTCACTAGGAGAGGCCGTCTCAGCCAATCCGGGGGCAGGAGCGGGTCACGTGACGTTGAGATTAAGCCCTGCAATGCGGAGAAGCACGATGTAGCCGGACGCGTTCTTCGCTCCAGATTGGTTCGTAGAGTATGCCGCGGTTAGGTTCGAGTTGAAATAGAATACAGTGCGCAGCGCGCCCGTGCTGTATGGCCCCGGACGCTATAAAGTGGCCGACGGCGGAATCGAGAAGTGACAAACTTAAACTAAGTTAACAAACAAATAAAGCGGAGAAAAAATACACACGAAAGTATGTTCGAAAACCCAATTCCACAATGGCTGCCGAAAAGGAGAATGGAGGGGGTTATAGGGCAGAGAATCTACAAATAAGAAAGGGCGTTTGCAATAAGAGGCGGTAAAGATAAAAACTAAAAGTGGAGGGCGCATCTTGGACCCGGCGTTCCGAAATGTGACGTTCTGAAAACAGAGAAACGGGAGGAGAAGTGCGTTCGAAATGGAAAGCTGTTCCAGATGCAGTGAAATTGGTCGGAGATTCGCGCCGAATCGAGTGCCGAGCAGAAAAGGACCGCGTAAAATTGCCAAGCCGGCATTTTGTTTTTGCGAGATCGCCCCTTCTTTTTTATATCCATGCTCCCGCGGACTTCGACGCAGTTGACGATTTGCTATGTCGATTTTTTCTATTGGTATTTTTTTTACAATTTTTGTTTTCTAACATTATGGGCCGTCCCGGAAATCGCCGGGAGACTGGGTACGAAGAGCAGGGGGTACCGTGCATTTGATGGGGTAACGCATTGAGACGTAGAAATATCCGAACGCAGTATACATGCGTACATTATCCTACCGCTTTCAAAAATCGTTCGGACACGCCTGTCTTTTTTGTTTTTTGTTTTTTTAAGCTAAACCTGATTGCACTTTCCAACATTCCCACCACACAGCGTATCAAGCTAGGTAATTTGAAGAAGAAATCATAAGGATTGTTTTCTAAAGTTTGTTAGCAATGTTTTGAACGTTTACCATGTGATGACAAACGCAGGTGGGGACGTACCCCGGATAACTTTGATTACAGAACTAGTGATTACACAGTAAGCACTCGTAGAGCTCGCTAAAATTTAACGTTGCAAAAAAAACAAAGAAAAGAATAAAGCAAAACGTAAGAAAACAAAAAAAAATTCTGTGTTTTGTCTAATTTTGGACATAATACTCAATAAAATTATTTAAGTTAATTTACTAAATACTTGTTTCATAAAGTATTTAAAACACTACTCAAGTTACGTTCAGTGTACAGTATTCTGAGTAGAGTACAAATACTTAGAGATGTAATTCAATTACTTTTGAAGATACTTCCGCATTGCGTAATTTGTATCAACGTCAGTGACAAACTCAGTTATACAGTTGCGCAAATCTGGTTTACCAGAATAATTTATTATAACATAAAATTAAAAAAAAAATCATTGAAGGATTTTTCTATGCAGTCCAACTGTAAGGAGCAGGATATCACTGATACATGTTAGAAAACATTTTGGGACAAAAAAAAAGAAGCAGGATATCACTGATACATGTTAAAAATACATTTCTGGGACAAACAAACGAAGTAATTTTATTTATAATGGCAGCGTTGAATTTCACGTCCTGCGGCGCACCTTATACGCATTGTTTAACTACAATCCATATTCCCTATATGGGGAGTTCAATATAAACGAACTTGGGATAAGGCAAATGAGTGAATGGGTAACAAAGAGAACGCACATAATAGCCACGGCACTGGTCGCACCTTTTTCAAGTAGGTTACGTTCAGAAAGGCACTCAACGTTGGGGGACGCTTTGGTAACATCTTGAGAGGTCATCCTGCTTGTATTTCGTTTCCTGTCCTTGCTCCGCTCATCAATGTTCGCTTACAGACAGTGTTTGCGAGAGCAATAAGTGGCAGACTGAGAACAAAGAAAGAAAAAAACCTTGAGGTTTTTTTGTAGCAAGGTCGAATATACATCAGGCAAAAGAAAAAAGTAAAGTATATTCTTTTTGTGTCCACTTTTCATTTTCTTCTATTTGTTATTTTTTTGATATTGAAGTCTGCCTTGCTGTCGTGGGTTGTTTCCCGTTCTGTTGCGCCACAGTGTAACAATCTTTACTTCGGTAAAACCACCCCTTTTGTTTTGGGAATTTTCGGGGAGGAACTTTGGGAAACAAAAGGTGCTTTTGGGAAGGCGAGGGGAAAACCTTCATTGTACGAACTTTGGTTTGACATATGGGTCACAATCGGCACGAGAGCAATCTTTTCACCAGCTCAATCAAAGTCAGCGTAGCTTATCGGAGCTAGCAACAAGATTTCGTTGCTCGAAACAATGTTCACGTTTGCTCGTGCCACGCCGACGCCACTTCACACCGAAAAACTCGGAAAATGGCGGAATGTCAAAAATGTATTTGAAATAATGAGTACAAGATACTCAGAAATGTAAGTAAAATACAATATCAAATACTCTCGTTCAAAAGTATTTGCAAGATACCAAGATACTTCAAAAAGTATTTGAAATACAGTATCTTGAGTAGAGTATTTGATATAGGCACAAGTCTGGTTTTGTCCTACTTGCCTGTTCTCCTCTTGGATGGATGGATGGATGGATGTTAATGGCTGTACCCTTTGTAACGGGCGGCAGCTTGCGCCGCCTGGCCTAACATTTAGTCATCCTTTTTTTAACTTGAATGAAATTTTGTTACAACAGATTCCCCCCCCCCTTTTTAAAGTGATTCTATTGCTTCTTTTTATCTGTATTTTTTATTATTTTTCCTTAGATCTCTTTCACCAATCTTCCAATCTCCTCTTAGTTACCGCAATTCTTTCCTTATCCATTCGTCCATCCATGTCCGGAAAACCCAGTGCCCCCTCCAAATCCGTAGTCATCCCCCCAAGACGGTGGGACGAAGCCCCGTGCACCTTAAAATTACATGTTCTATGGTTTCCCTTTCGCAGTTGCATACGTCGCACAGAGTGTCTGCTTCCTGAAAATAAACCCAATACGTTTTCGTTCTTAGCACTCCCGTTCTAGCTTCAAACAGCAAAGAGCACCCCACTGAATTATCATACAACCGTTCCTTCTTTATCTCTTGTTTTTGTACCCTGTATATTGTTAAAGTTGATTTCCCCTGCATTCTCTCTTCCCACAATTTCCTCTCAATTTCCTTTACTCCCTTTTCTACTGATATGCTCTGATCGGCTCCATCTCGTTGAATGTATTTAAATCTCAGCTTGCGGGTTCGGTTTTTCCACTTAGTGTTTAATCTTTTCATATATAGATACTTGTACACTTCCACTGCCCACCGTGTATCCTCAATTTCAGCTAGTTTTTGTTCACATTTTACTTCACTGATCGCTTCTCTTCATCGAAAGATGCCCAACTCATATCCCCTGTACTCCATCATTTGGTGTATTCCCATGTGCCCCCAATGCCAACCTACCCACACTCCTTTGCTGCATCTCTAAACCTGCCTGAATTTCTGACCTCAAACACAATACCGTATTCCCAAATGACAGTCCTGGCACCATGACTCCCTTCCATACACCCCTAACACCTTCATATCTATTATAGTTCCATAGTGCCCTGTGTTTCATGATAGCTGAATCTCGTTTCCCCTTCTTTATTACAATATATTCATGGTCTTTTAGATACCGTCTTCCTTCACTTAACCATACTCCCAGATATTTTTACTTTTCTACGTGTTCTATCAATGTGTCCTGCATCTCCAGGGGTCCCCCTTCTCGTCGTTGAAGACTATTATACCCGACTTGTCCCTACTAAATTTTAGTCCTAAATTGTCCCCTTCCCTATTGAAAATTCCATCAAGATACGTAATTTGGGACACTGACTGCCAGTCAGCAGCCCTGGTGGAACGTGCCCTGATGGTCCATCAGATGACGTCTGACTGCCAGTCAGCAGCCCTGGTGGAACGTGCCCTGATGGTCCATCAGATGACGTCTGACTGCCACTGATGGAATGTCCCAAATTACGTATGTGGTGGTCTTTGATGGAATGTACCTTCCAAATTTGCGTTTTTCAGGTAAAAGGGACCCGTACGAAAATGTCAGATACAGGCCGGAATGAAAAATGCCGGTTCCGCCTAGACCCAAAATTGGGGCACCAGTTCGTATCCACCCTGAAACCGCGCATTTCCAGCCCCAATTTTAGACCCAGGCGGTGCACCGCCGGAATTCCCGCTGCGCTCACCACTGGACTCTACAAAAGAATTTGGTGCTATGCCCTTAGCCGTTACAACCGAGAGATCGTCGCGATTTCAGACCCAGGCGGACTGGGTCTGAAATTGCGACGATCTCTCGGTTGTACGGCTAAGGGCATAGCACGAAATACTTTGTAGAGTCCAGTGGTGAGCGCAGCGGTAATTCCGGCGGCGCACACGGTCGTCCAGGCGTCGTCACCAAACACGGTGCACGGAACACACACACAGCACGCACAAGCACAGTATCCAGTGTTTGAGTGCATCGGGAAGTTCCGGCGGGCAAGCGGTATCCGAGTTGTCCAAGTATTGTCACCAAGCACACCAGCGCATCCAGATGCCGAGCCAAACTGCAATGGGTCGGCAGCTTCGCACTATATAAAGATTCAAAGCCGAGGTCAGTGGGTAATCCATCCAGGGCAACGATAGGCGCGTCAGTATCCGTGCGCCCGCAGCGCGAACGTCGCCGCCGGGCGATCGCCGGCCGGCAGACCGACGGGAGCAAAGAACCTAAACTCTCGAAGCGCTGCCGCCCACTGCAACAGACAATGCAAGGCGCGTGTCGTCACCAAACACGGTGCACGGAACACACACACAGCACGCACAAGCACAGTATCCAGTGTTGAGTGCATCGGGAAGTTCCGGCGGGCAAGCGGTATCCGAGTTGTCCAAGTATTGTCACCAAGCACACCAGCGCATCCAGATGCCGAGCCAAACTGCAATGGGTCGGCAGCCTTTCGGACTCGGGGTCCGGTCGCGATCGGCGAGGTCTGGCGCGGCGAAGCGTGGAGGCGTCCTCAAAGCGTGCGCACACACGTCGCCTCTGGTCCAGAGTGACCCGGCGGCCCGGCCTGGAGCACTAAACGCTTGGGTTCTGATGTTTCTTCCGTCTCGTAACTTCTTCCACAGCACCGAAGACAGCGGGCACGATCTTTACGTTCACTCAACGCGTCGAAATGCCTCCACGTGCGACGAACCGGAAAACGTGGTGCGGCTGGTGCCGGAACCACCGGAACTGCATAACTTCGAGCTTTGACACGGCGTGGCGCCACCTTCTAGTCCGCATTCATGTAAACGTTGCCGCGTCGGCTTCGTTCGAAGAACGAGTGGAGTCGATGCGCTGAAGTCGCTTTCATGTAAACGAGGCTATAGTCGGAACTCACGACAGACTGGGTCTTGTCGAGGAGAAATTCTACTAGAACATAAGACATTGTAGAGCCCGGGCTGGATCGACAGGGTGGCACAAGCGCGCAAACAAAACGAGTTGAGAGCGATCGTTCATGGAAGCTCGGCGAAGCTTCTATGGGCGAAGCGAAAGTGGCGAAAGTAGAAAGTGGCGCGTTTGGCGTGCTCGGCATGTTCGGCGGGTTCGGCGTCTCGGCGGGCTTCTGATCAGGGTTGTCGGGTGCCCTGCTTGTCATATCTCTAACATCAGCGGTTTTATGGGCTCACGTTCCGAAATCGTTTTCTCGTGCATAGATTATTTTTCGTATTCATAGATTTGACGAAATAGTGGTATCCGAACGAACTTTACGTCCTTTGACCGTACGTCTGTCTGCACGTCAAAGCTTTTTGACGTACAGTCAGAGACAATCGATGTACAGTCAGAATCGCCACCAAGAAATCTTGACGGCATTTCGCGGCGGCCGACTGCCACCAGGAAACCATCAGAAAGCCGACAAGCGGAGTCTGACTGGAGTTTGACTGTCGGTCAGAGTAACTTGTTGGCCAATCAGACGTGCTTGACGTACAATCAGGCACAGACAGGTGTCCACTAGAAAACATCGACTGCCAGACAGCGTTACATTGATGGATTTTTCCTTCGGGTTCCCTGCTACAAATCCTAATCAGTTCCTCTATTGTCCCAAAACTTTCCGATACGAGTACAATGTCGTCTGCATGCATTAACCCTGGCAATACTTGATTTACTTTATGTCCTTCCTCCATGCAAGTCAGGTCAAAAAAAAGAAAGGTTGCACTGTTCTAACCTTTTTTCCATCTCACTGAGGTATATCATAAAGAGCAGGGGAGACAATGGGCAACCCTGTCTAAGACCTCTTTTTATTGCTGCTGGTCTTGTAGTTTCGGCTTCTCATGTCACAACCATCCTATTCTCCGTATAAACCCGTTCTAGAAACTTAACCATGGTTCCCTCTAGTCCATATCCCTTCATCTGGTTCCAGAGTTTTTTTTTTTTCTGATTCACATTGTCATATGCCCCTTTGATGTCTAAAAATGCTACCCATAATGGCATTCGACTTGTCATTGCTATCGCTATGCAGTGAGCGATTACGAATACTTTATCATCTAGTCTTCTATCTTTCCTGAAACCGTTTTGAAGCTTCCCAGAATCGGCTCTCTCTCTGCCCATTCTTCCATTTTTCTTTTTACAATTTGCATTGCTAGTTTGTATATTACTGAAGTTACTGTGATTGCTCGGTATGATTTGTTACTGTCTTTGTCTCCCTTGTCCTTAATATAATAATCTCATCCTGCTCAATTCCCAGTCACTGGGTACGTCCCCTCCCATAAGTATCTGGTCAATCACCTGCCTTAGTTTCAATTTGCTCGTTTTGCCTAGAACTTTTATCAATCTCATTGGTATGCCGTCTGGACCTGTCGCAGTTCCAGCCGGAACCTTTCCTTCAGCTTTTTCCCACTCTCCAGTGGTCATTTCATCTTCTTCACTATGATCCTCCTCTTGTGTTGTGTAGACGCTACCATTCCCTACGGCCTGATTTTTTTTTTCAAAGCGTTGATGACAATGCCGTTGGTTAATTGGTGCATCGTAAGCACGCTCCGCTACAAGTTGCGTTCAGCGTTGTGAAAAGGGTTGGGAGCAACAGCATACCTATAAAGAATGTTCTTTAGTATCTGTGTGCTGCAGGAGCATTAGTTCAATAAAATGATGCTCTGCCAGATTTTCGGACGTGTTAGGTGCACGTGCTCTCCACTCACTGATGTTTTATTTCCATAGTAGGAAGAAACTTAGCGAAGCAGGCGTGTCATGTTAGCATATGTATGCAAAAAAAAAAAAGCTCACTACCTTTGGTGGTAAAATTTCATAAGGCGGCCATTCGAATTCCAAGATTTTTGTTCTCAAGTGTTGCAATAAAATATTTCATTGTATAAATATGTTCACATTTCACGCGCACAAAAAATAGTCCGAAGTGTGAACGCAAACCACCTTGGCAGTTTACAAAGTGCGCGAGTAAAAGACGCCGACATTTTGATAAACTCAGCCACCTTTCGAAACTGGTTTTGATGCTTCTCACGACTGTTTTTCGTCATGCCAACGGTTACGTGGTAGAGCCGTATAAGCTTAGGATCCTTCGTTTTTGCGTAAAAACGTAATATTTTCCGATATTTATACATCCAAATATGTTTGTTTTTTTTGAAAATCACCTTCAAGCCAATATTTCCCAAATTCCAAAAAGAAAAAAAACACAATAACATTCTGGATTACTCCTTTTTGAAAACATTCACTAGAAAACGAAAAGTTAGCAGAAACCTGTTCGCTAGCTACCGAACCTCGGAAACAAAGCTATACACCAACTCATGTTTACAAACAAACCGGAGCGCCCCTAGCGGACGCACCGGTGCCGCGCATGCGCGATGGAGTGTGGGCAAGAAGCTCGCCGTCGCTCATAAGCAAACCATTGAAATGCGATGTTGTCAGCGTCGGTGTGAGTCCCCCTGCCCTTTTTCGCGTTCGAATTGTTGATTCTACGTCTTCCTGGCAATGCCTGACTACTTGAGCCGCCTCAGCGAAATTACCGAGGCTCGTTACACCGCAAAACTTCGCGTGAATAATGCGACATGCGGCGATTCATTCCGAGTGGACGCCGCAGAACGGACGCTAAGCCTGATTCGCATGATGAGATTTCGCTCGCAATTTTCAGTCGCGACGTCGCTCGGCCTGCAAAAGCGTGAACCGTAGCCGAGATGGTCGACGTCGATACTGAAAATCGCAAGCAGAATCGGACCAAGTGAATTAGGCATAACAAGTCGGTGATGGCCACTGGTAACAATGATCAACATCTCCTTGTTTCTACTGTTTACATCGAGCCTGCTTACCAACCTGCAAACTTAAGTCTTTTGAGGCCTGCACTTACTTCTTATCGCAAGTACCGGGCCAACGTTTAGCCTACGGGCCGGTGTCGTCTAAAAGAGCAGACGACAAGCAGAAACGTTTGAAGGAGCAGACGACAGTTCGAATGATCAGGCGGCCGTTTGAACTTGAAGACGCACTGAACGTAGTCCGCAGGTGGTCGGTACGACTTGACGGTTTTCCGGCGTTCATGTTGCAACAAAACAAATATATCTGATGACCACAAGTATCCGTGAATTCAACCCAAAGTGCTCCCCGCCCAAGCAATCGTGGTCCGATGGCGTCTGGTTTTCCCTTTTCACGGCACATATCCACGTTCTCGGACGAAACGAGCACATGAAAACTGACCTTCAAACCTTTCTTGACTCTTTTTGTACAGTCCCAGTCGCGGCTTTTGACGAGAAGGCAGGTTTTTGTCTTGTTCTTTTCAAAACAACGCAGGAATACACGTCTCACATGGGGACTTCTGCCCACAGCCCCAGACCGGAAGTGCGCCCGACGCGCCACCACCGCGCCGTGACGTAACAGAGATGAGTTCGTCTATAGATCCTCCAGAAGAATGAACCATACCATATTATAAAATCCGGTACAATTTTAGACTGGTAAATACGGTTCATATTGGTCACCTGTAGAACCGTGCCGGTACAGTGCTACCTGCGCGGTTCTACATATACCGGTTTGCGGCACGGGTACGAGTAACCCGTATCAGATATCGGCCGGAGAAGCGGGTTTACTGGTTGCCTGTAGAAGGATATAGGTAAGTCGGTACGATGCCACCGGCGAAAATTCATATGGTTAAGCGGCCGGTACCCTCCTACAGGTACCGATCTTATCTTCATGAGGGTGAACTGTTTCACGTTCCGGTTGTCAATAACCACGTACCGATGGGCTGTACCGACAGGACTGTGTGTCACAAAGGTGTACCGGCAGGCCGCCATATTCTACAAGTACACCGGCAGGTTGGTATGTCATGGAGGTATACCGACAGGCCGGCATGTCTTACAGGGATACCTTCATAAAATTGTGAAATTTTACCTGGTATTTTTTTTGCGGATTTATCTCATTCGATGTTCATTACCGCGAGTTTTAAGAATTTTGAAGTTTATAAGGTAAACAGAACAAACATATCTACGTGGTACGCGGGAAAGCAACGATTGCAACCTCCGACAAATATCTCAAGACCTCCTGAAAAAAACGCAGTGTCGGTGTAAGTTTCGGTTCCCAGGGTTTCTAGGCGATGTAAAGAAACACTAATATCATTTAGGTGCACAGACAGGTCACCGCGTGCAACACCCCATTCCAATCCCAAATTTAAAAAAAAAAGAAAAAAAATTTGCAGTGAAATTAACGACGCCATTTCTTTCGCTCCTAGGAACGTTAAGCCTTTCTGTGTATTTCCGATAATGTTCCGAATTTTCGCCGATCTCAACATGAAATAAATTGTGCAAAAATCAGAAGCTTCTCGTCGACACGATAAATCAAGCAGTTTGGATGGGGCATGCAAAACATATTAGAAATTAATTTCCCATGATAATTAATTCAGATAAATAGATACATATTTTTGGGAGGTTAACAGACGATTGTGTATTTTGGTTCTATAAAATATTATCATACCCTAGTTAGTACACACTGGAGGCTCTTACGCCATGAGCTTCGTTAAAGGGGTGTCGTCATCAATAGTCTACCGTCATCGTAGCTTTAAATCTTTCGTCGAGGATGGAATTCATAGGTCTAAACCCTTCACCTAAGAAGTAATAAAAAACTAGTTGCTCGTATCATTTTTATTATTTCTAATACGAGACCATAATACAGTTAGTTAGAAAAGCTCAGCTTCGGACAGTGTAAACTACAATTCAACTCCATGATATTCATAATATCATCAACGCCTGCCTCTATGCGGTAGTTTATTTTATTTATTTAATTACACATTACCTACATCATCATGAGGGCATTAGTACATATTACAAAACATAACAGTTTGTCACTTAACAAATTTGTGCCTAAACTGACTAAACCCGGGTAACACTGCTCACACATCATACAAAGACAGTCTGCAAGCATAAGAAACCAATATATCCCTGGTTTGAATGCCTCGTGACAAGTTTTCTAATTGAACTCAATTGTCATGCGGCATTCCAATCACAGATCACGTGGTGACTCGCGCTCGCGCACGCGCACTATATTTTTGTAGAATATTTAAGCAATGTGACTCCGACTTAACAATGCATGAAAAGGGCAATAAGATTATGTTACAAACATTATAAAACCCACCATACAGAAATAGACCGAGACTGCAGCACATGAGTATTAAAGCTTGTGTAAAACAAAGAAGAAAACATTTCATGCGAAGTCTCAGTGACCACGTCCTGTGGCAGTAATAAAGGGAAGCCGAAAGGGTTCTTGAAGAAATAAGTGAGAGGTGAATTCTAGACTATTTTGAATGCTGTGAATCTGAATACCAGGTGCGTTTTCCCCGAAGATGTAACTAAACTCGAGAAAACACGCAAAACCTCTGACCAGTCGTTACGTCATACGCAGATATGTAGGCCGCCAAGCGCGTCTGGCTCGTGTTAGCAGCGCATGCAATCGCAAGCTTGCCAGGTATATTCCCCCGCACTTACACCAGTCGTGACGTATTTTTCTGACCTTTAAAAAATATAGAAAAATAGTAAGAGTGGGCTTGCGTAGCTTTGATAAACGCTGAAGGTGCGCGAAAGCGGAGATTCTGAAAACTCCTTTTAAGATTTAACACTCCGGGAGGGAGGGCTTCAGCGGTACTTCGGAAATTATTTGACGCAGCCTCCGTGCACCAAATTGAAAAATAATTTTGATTTTCGTGATCCAGGAGGCTAAGTAAAGAATATTTAGGTATTTTTACTAAAATACTGAACCGCAAATGTTTTCCTATAAACGTTAAAGCGTAGTTGTGCCCTTGAACTCAGGAATTAATACAGTGCATAAAATTATAAAATGGACCTCTAGTCGCCATGTACATCGTAAACCATGGTTTACGAAACATGTTTCACAATATGTATATATGACGCAACTGAGTAAACAAAAATATTTCCAAAATGTCATGAAAGTTTTAGGACAAGCCCTTTCGATCTCCCATTTATAGAAACACTGAACGGCAATCACAACGTTTACTTTCCTAACCAACATTGCTTAAACTCAACATCGTTATACAGGCGAAGGATCATGCAGAAAGGAGTGATCGAAATTGTTCACTTAAATCTATCAGCACCTTCATACTCTGATCGAATTTAGCCTAAAATAGCGCTTACGAAAGGGAACACTTTCTTATACACGATAACCTGGCATAGCCCGGCTTTTGAGGTTTGTTCTTTAAAATATGCCGGTCAATTCAATTTGCAAATAAGCATCCCCCATGCTGATTGATGATTTATGTGAAATAGAAAAGAGTATTATTTCATGCTCTACTTGAGATGGCAGCTACTTAATTGGTCCCTTTCTGACGACTTACGTGCGTAATCTTCGTCGTTCCGCACGCGCCCCTGTGTACTTTGTTTTTATCCAGCTCACAGACACATACAATTTCTGTTAATCACCCAAAAGAGGAAATAATAGACGTGTATTCGTTTGAGAAGTGATACATCTGTCTGGAACACATAGTTATTTTTTAAATTAGCGCCAAAATCTGACGCTTCTTAAAGCTCTTCCCAAACACTTATACACGTGCGTATTGAAAATTAAAAAATAAAAACGGAAAAGATTTCCAAAGAATCGTTGAGATAATTTTGGGGTGAATTTACTTATCATGTTAATCTCAGGATGATCAGCTTTTATTTATGTTCCCATATCTTCAGTCCGTAAAAAAATATACTCTCCATCAAATATGAAGTTCGCATAATCGCTTCAGGCCGACACGGGAGGAGGATACTCGAAAATACGCCAGCTGTTGAGTTCGCAGAAACATGCTTTTTGGTCGCTGTTTGGCGGTGTGAAACACCAGGTTGCATTGTATTCCAAAAAGAGCTTTGGGCTCACTTGATAGATCGGAAGGCAAACACACGAAATATGCAGAAAGATAGAGCTAATAAATTGTATTTACCTAAATAATTCCATACTTAGTGCAAAAAGAAATACGGAGAGACTGCGGAATCTGGGAAAAGGATACATTGGAGGAAATGTATTGCCACGCACACCACTTAGAAATGTGGCTGAAAGCATATTATATATACCTGCACACTGTATCGCGGCCATTAAGCTCAAACTCCGTTTCACACCCAATGATGTCATATATTTTTTTATTTTAATGGCAAGTAAGTTATTAAATGTGTCTAAGTCTAAAACATCAAAACTGTCTGCAACAGACCACAATGCATCAAAAGTAAAGAAGAAACAGTAAACCTTGTTTCGGCTTATTGTTTCCTGACGATATACTTTTACCAACATACTCTTACTCAAAGTTAAGAACCCCATGTTTTTATTAAAACTTGGGTTTGAGTGAGTGTGCCCACACTGAATTAAGAGGTTAAAAGCACGAACAAAACGAGGACAATGAAGACACAAAGACGACAGGACAGGCGCTACCTCTTCACTAAAAATAGTTCACATCAACCCTTTCGCATTGACACAGTTTAATTTGAAAATAACTACAATAATTTATATTTCATATTTTGGCTAGCAATTTTCTCTCGCACTACTTATTTCCACCAGGGGGAGGGGCACAACAGCACACTCTTAAAAAAAAGCTAGTAAAAAGCTAGTAGAAAGCAGCATGACGTCCGACGCCTCGATGGACACGCCGGGGAAGGTCCGCTTGAACAGCTTCCCGGCCATGACCGACACGCTGGCCCCTGTGTCCAGCTCCATGGTGATGGGGTGCCCGCAGATTTCGACAGACACCAAGTAAGGTGGCACAGACGATGGAATTTTATTCGTCTGCCACACGTCGAAAATCTGCGGGTCCTCGGCCACGACGTGGACCCTGGCTGAAGAGGGACCCGGGCCTGGCGCCGCTCGTCCCCGCCGCGTTTTCTTGCGACGGCCACCCTGGCCGCGGGCTTGGCTGGAACCCGGGCTTGAACCAGGCTGCTGCTGCCTGCTGCTGGCCGCCGCTCGTCCTCCCCCTCGGCAGACACGTGCGAGGTGCCCAGTTCTCCCGCACGTGAAGCATTGTGCTTGGGCGAACTGGCACTGTGAGGGGGAGTGGGCAGCACCGCAGCGGCTGCAGGCACCGCTCCTTGTCGCCATCTTGTTCACCGCCGCTTCCGCTGCTTCCGTCGACGGTGAGCCGGCCGCACGCGCAATCTCGCTGGCGTCCTTAGCTGCTGCTTCCATCGCCTGCGCTGCCTTCACCGCGTCGTCCAGCGAGGGGTCGGGAAGCTCCAGGAGTCGCGTCTGCATGGCGGGGTTGTTGATGCCGCAGACGAACCGGTCCCGGAGTAGCGAGTCCAACTGGTCGCCGAAGGCGCAGGTGTTCGCTAACCCTCGTAGCGCAGCGACGAACTGCCCGAGGGTCTCCCCGTCCCGGCGGCTCCGGTTGTTGAAGCGGAACCGCTCCATAAGCGTGGACGGCGCCGGGCTGAAGTGCGAGCGCAGCGTGGCGAGCAGCTCACCCAGCGTTTTCACGTGCGGCGTGGCCGGCTTGAGGAGGTCGAGCAGGAGGCTGAAGACGCGGGTCCCGCAGCTGGCCAAGAAGATGTCCCGTTGTTTCGCCTCGGGCGTGTCGTTCGCCCGGAAGAACACGTGGACTTGTTCTTCGTAGACAGGCCAGGCGGACCCATCTCCCTCGAACGGCTCGAGCCTCCCGTACAGCGGCATGGCGACAGGAGCGGGGGGCGGTGTTCCGACTCTCTCGGCGGCGTGGGCCGAACCGTGCACGTTGTTGGCCTCCAGTGCCACGGTTCCTCGTCGCCAGTGTCACGATCTTTCTAGAACGTGGACGAAGGGGGCCGAAGCACCCGCCGAGAAGAGACGACTTGCAGCCTGGTTGTGAGGGTGGACGATGACTGACCGGGGCGGCGTGCGCTCCACGGCGTTTATTGGCGCGGTGACCAATGTTGCCCGCCGAGGCTGGCGGCCATCGACGGGTGGACTGGAGGGGGCGCTACATACTGGTGACACTTTCCTTCTAAATTTCGGCATGTGCGGAACTTTGCCGAATACTGTAGTTCGGCAGATTCGGTCCATCACTAACTTTTACGGCGCAGGTGATAGACACCCTAGCAACGACGCTCACGCCGGATTGGCTGCTAGGCAACGCGCGGAAACTTAAATTTCGGATTCGGACGGCGCGTGTATCCTCAAAAGGCAGTTAACCCAACACCACTCTAGACAGAAGGCTCCCGCACGCGTCATCACAGTCAGATCGATCGAGGCCTGTGATTGGCCACGACGCTGCGTCAGCGTTCGGCTGGGGCTCGTGTCCAATCAGCGCGTCGAAGGTCGTGGCCCGGACCCAATAGCTGAGTTAGCGCGATCCGACTCTGATGACGTTTCATAGAGGGAGAGAAGACCATGCGGAGGCCTTCTGTCTAGGTGGTGCTGGTTAACCCCCCCCCCCCCCCCCCCCCCCCCGGCTCTGCGTTCACGCCGCTTCGCGTCGACAGTGTGCGCTCTGCTAATTACAAAACTATTAACCCACTTAGCGCCCCCCTTCTACCCCCGTGCACGCCGCTTTGCAGCCGGCAACCCGAGCCCCGCTATCCCCCATGCACATCCGTAAATAGGGTCCCATATGACTTAGTTGAGCGCGTCGACCACATTCGTTTTTTACAGTGTTAATCGTAAAAAAGGAATGTCGTAAATATCGCCAAATGCCTCGACAAAACAAACTGTTCGAGGAAAAAAAGAAGTAAGCCCACACGTGGATAATCCTGGGTCTGCTACGGATGAGGCAGACATCTTACAACTAAGTTGCGCTACCGCTTCTGAAACTCGCATTGTACCCACTGCCTATGTTTGCGGCGGCAGCGCCTATCTCCACGAACCAACCAATCCGGCGTGAGCGCCGTTGCTAGGGTTTGTATTGCCTGCGCGTTAAAAATATGCCCCTGAAGGTTGGGGGCGGTGCCCTCGGTATTCCTTGGGCGCCGCCGGCCAGTGTTTGCCCTGCCCAGTGGCAGCTGTTTCAGGGGGAGGGGGGGCAAACACATGGCTTGCCCCTCCACTCTGAGAACTGGGCAGCACCCACATGCCCCCGGTCGGTACGCCCATGCGCGTCTGCTTCAGAGTCGACGAAAGCTTTGGTTTAATGCTTTTTGATAAAAGACTTCACTTCAAATGTTTTGCAATGTGACTGATATTTTCTGCTTGCTTTCACTTCTAACGTCGGAAGACGTGAAAATGTTTAGCGCAAGCCTTATGAACGGGAAGTTTTGTCCAGTTATTTATCATTTGAGTCCCGGGCACAGCATGATTATGTTCCACAATGCCGCGTGCACACTTATTGTCTCTTAGCTTAAAGCAGAATGCTCCGCCAGCCGGGTTGAGGACCGGGTCACCTGACACGGGGGATTCGCGTCACGGGCTTTTGAAACTGGGGCTTTTGAAAGCGGGCAAAGAGGACGAGGCGTTATCCGCGGGGCATTTAACACGGGGTTTTTGACATCAGATGCTTTCGTGCGCCACCCATTTTCGGTAACGCCGCTTCCAAGCATGAAAAAAAGTCGGAAACAATTTGAAGATTTATTCCAGGCAGTAAAATAATAGTAGGTCTAAAACAATAATTCCTAGAAACGGTTTCTCCCGTGCTCCAGGATCCCGTGGATCTTTGAACAGAGGCTTTGTTAACGGAAAGCAGAAATATCCTTCGATAGCTACTAGTTTGATTAGACAAAAGCAAAAGGAAGGAAAAATTAAGCGTACTCCTTCAGATTTTTATTTTATAACTAGATTCAGCAATGCAGCGCACTTCCAAATATATTGAACATATTCAAAATTTCTAAACGTAAAAAACACAAAAAAACACGATAATATCCACGCAGAAATTCTGAGCGACGCACGAGGACTTTCACTGCAAACGAAATGCTCGAGACTTCTTCCATCCTGCCGAACACGATCCCGAGTAAAGGTTCAAGAAGGCCCCGAGAAGCTCATAGAAAGTCCCCACAGCAGAAGGACGCCTGGTAAGATTTAAGTCTAACCCCGAGGTTTCTTTTTCTATTTCCTCGTCTCTCTCGAGAACTAGAAGCTTATGCGCTTGTGCCTGGGGAATCATGCCTCCTTGTCACAGATCCCAGCCCCACTTTTTTCCCACTTTTCCCGCTCGTCTTAAGAAAAGTAGCAAAGACAAATATATATATCTATTGCGCGTGCTATACTTTAAAACGGAAGGAATATAAATCTGGATTAAGCAACTGAGCGCCCGAGATAAACCCGGCAGCTCTCAGATTGCTTTTTGCAGCCTGATCCTGTGTCCGGGTCCATTTTTCTCCCGGAGTCGAGTCGAGGAGGTTAAGGTGCGAGTTGAAGTTGTGCCTCTAATCCCGCAAGGGGGGGGGGGGGGAGGAGGCGGGTCCCGACGTCTGACCCTATCTTGCGTGAGGCCACGAGTCCACTTTGTGCGGGGCTTGCGCGCTTGTCCAGACCGGGGCCCACGGGAGGAATGGAATCGGATGATCGGTCGCGGGTCCCATGAGCCTCGGGGATTTCCCTTCTAGCCTCGAAACGTATTGTGCTTGTCTCCGTACTGACAGCCCGGCGTGAAGAAAGAAGCCACGACGCCTGGCCGAGCCTCGGAGGAAGTGGCCTGTAATACTTGTATGACATTATTGATTCGTACGCTGCTCGTCTCTGAGAGTATTACAAGGTGTGACGGTGGTTCGGTCCAAATCAATGCACAAACTACAGACGCCGGAGCGTCAAGTTCAATCCTCGGGGAAAAGAATTAAAGTTAAAATACGACGATAAGTTATAATTTTCGCTCGATGAAGATGAACCTCTTTGTTACTAAGAGTTAAAGAAATGCAGAGTGGAGCATATCTTGGGCACCTTAGAATCGCTTTAAAGCCAACTAGACTTTAGTACTGCATGATGAGAATGCCGAAAATTATTATCACGAAGCAAACCGCGGGAATATAATAAGGCAAGTCGACCGTTGAGCCCGCTTGTGTCTAAATTGCGATAGCGATATGGAGAACGGGCGTTTATTCGATGTTCTGGTGACGATGTATATTCTGAGCCAGCCTCGCCGAGATGTAGCCACTGTCCCTCCATTCATTCTACCAATCCCAAAGTGCGATGCGATGCGTGTCCTTACGTGTTTTGAAAGTAGGCGTTGCCTTTTACGACTTTAACGCGCATGATAAAGGATATTTCACGGGGAAAGCACGGCACTTTCCAGTTCATTCTGTTGCTATAGGCCGCCATTTTTTAGCCTTTGCCTACAATCTCACGTTATACCTTTTTGATGCGAAAGCATTGACTGTCCCATGGAGCGAAGCCGGCGTTGTCTGTAGCAGCGAAAAACGGCACATAAGTTGGCTGAGCGAAACGGCACCTAAAGTCCCATAGGCCAAAAGCACAACAAAGCAGATGCTTCGTCCCGAAAGCCGACGAGGCGCTCAAGGTCAAAAGCGGAGGCGCCTCAGAAATAAAACACGAAGAAAAGCACAGCAAAGCAGATGCATCGTCAGGAAAGCTGTAGAGCCGGCGGCGTTCGCCGCGCCTGCGCATTGGGGGAGCGTGATGTCACTGCCCGATCGCGGTGTGAAAAAGGATAAACGTGGCGCACTGCATAGCTGGGAATGCTTTCGCATTCCTACGCGTAAACTGTCTTAAGTGTCTTTTTTTTTTACACCAAGTCCGACCGCAGAAACGCTACGATGAGGTGAATTCGAGCAAGCAGCAACAAAAGTGCGTTGTCACCGCGGTCGTCTTCTTTGTGCGTTTGCAATACACCTTTCGAAAAAAACACTCCTAGGCCGCCGCTATGTTGCTAATGCTGATGCGGCAGGTGCATGACCCTCGCGTCCCCTATCAGTTCGATATTTTCTTGCCACTCACTTGGACTGTGGAAACCCGCTCAGCGCGATTCTCTACCTATGCTTTGCGGTTTTGCATTCGAAGTTTTTTGGCCCCTCTTGAAAGTTTCGACTTAATTTTTCTGACGCATGCTGCGTACTCTTTCCATGTCATCTTCCACCGTAAGAAATAGGGCTGGTAAGTTCCCGCCGTTCGAGCGTTTCTGCTCGACATTCACAAGAAACGAAGAAGGGAAGGACGTCGAACGTCCCTCGAAGCGAGTTCGCGAACAATAACAACTGTTGTCCCCCTCTCAGAGATAATTCGCGTAAAGTCATTTCCAGTCATAGCCAAAAATAGTTGGTCCGGTTGGAGTCAGTTGCGCCCGTTCCTTTGCCTCGGTGCTGGAGTGAAAAAAGGAAGCTATCCCAAAACGCGCCCAAAAACGAAGTCATCTTGGATTTCGTCCGATCGTCAAGATGTGACTCTCGTCGACTGCGTTGTTTGAAATCTTTCTCAATAATTTATTTTTAGATAATGCTGCATTGTTGGTACGTACATTCGAATGTTAAAATTTGCAAAATTGTATGTCCGTATCCTGTCCATCGCTAAACAAGTTGTTTGTGAGCGTAAAAATTCATGCTTTCGGCTATCTTCAGCTGTAAAATATTTTCGACAGTTAAGCGCTTTGTCTTTTGACAAGCAGCTAATCGGGCGGCGCCGTCAAAACTTATCATAAAAAAGAAAAAAAAAGAAAACGACAACTAACGGTCTGGTCGCATTCGTTCTGTCGCGCGCGCGTACCCAACAAAAATAGTTTAGAGTTTCCTTTTTTGCATTTTTTTTCAAAATGTGCTACAATGCTTTTTCAATGTCCTCGGAAAATACAACGACAACGAAGCACGAAATACAGCAGTAAAATACGATAATTTAGCCGCCAGCAGTGTTTGAAACTGCGCCTACCGAAATCACAGTTCACTCGGTTATGGTTAGCAGGGATGCCCGTGAGAGTCTAGCCTCAAACCCAGTGACTGGTCCCGAAAACGGTTTGTTACCCCTGGGGTCGAGTGTTTCTTGAAAAGGTGTATACTACCGGGTAAACGAATGGCGGAGAGGAAAACCGCGCAGTATCACGGCGCATTTCATGTTCGTGATTGGTGTACCAGGTAGTTATCAGACGAGACGACGAGAGCCATGAGGATCCACTTTTAGCACTCCTTGGTTGTCTTTATCGGATCGCAGCGTGGGATGCGGTCTGACCTGATGTAAAACAAAAAACAATCGTCTACGTAAAAAAAAGAAATAAAAAAAGAAAGATGTTTACAACTCTCTGTGATGCGAAATGAAATTAGAGCGCAGCTCTTAAGGAGGAGGAGGGAAGGGCACGTAGGAGAGGGTATGCCTCTATTCCCTCTCCCCTCCTCGTCCTTAACCCGCTAAACTTAGCGGAGAAACTTTTCCCCTAAATGTGGCGTGTACATTTTCCGGCTAGATTTAGCGGGTTACGTTTTCCCGCTAAATGTAGCGGGGAAGTTGACGTCTCGTAACCTCAACACCAATTCAGTTTCCCCGCTAAATTTAGCGGAGAAAACGACGTCACATGACTTCGTGTCATGTCACCCATGAACAAATCCAGTTTCTCCGTTAGATTTAGCAAGAAAATTGAAGTCACGTGACCTCAGTACCAATTCAATTTTCCCCTATATGTAGCAGGGCGGTAACGCCGACGCCGACGCCGAAAACGCCAAACGCGAAACCAAGCGCCTAAATGCTGAACTCTAAAAAAAAAAAAAAAACTGTTTTTTTTTAAAGCTACAAAGTGCACCTTTTATCTTTGAAAGCAGTCAGCCGTGGAGCTGTGAACATCATGTCGTGGAATTCGGGGAGATAAAGTTACCCGTCCTAAGCTTTGCCCAGGATTATGTTTCGTGTATCTAGAAGATGGTCTATACGTTGTTTGAACGTGAACCTCGCTTTTTATCTTTCCGATGGTTGGAGGGCGCGGGTGAAATAATTAAATGAAGTCACTTGGCCGTCAAAAAGATTTCCAATAGAAGGTGCTGGCACCGCCAGGTTTATTTTATCCTATTTCCAGGTCTGTACTTGTATTGGAATTAGAAATTATGCTCTGTGTACCGTATCAATGTAAGTGAACAAAACAATATGTAAAAAAATAACACACTATAATTTAACGACGGGTTGTGATCTGTAGCGGGACATTCATACATTTAATTTAAAAATTACAGTTTTCTCGGCAAGTAACAGTTTCGAAGAAATTGAGTTGACGGCTAGTTGAAAGAGCCCTCAGAGACAAGAGGACTGTTATAGGATAGCGGATAGCCCTAACTAAGAAAAGTTCTTAAAGGGGCGATGCAACGATTTTTGTAGTTTGCGCAAATACCGCTAAGAACGTATACCTGACGTTAATGACATGTGAAACACTCCCTCATTGTTGGTGGAGGTCGGGGAGAAACAAACGCACGTGGGTGCATTTGGGGGGTAAGCAAAGGCACGGGGTGCGCAGGAAGCGGACAAACCTGAACGCCGGATATCCTTTCTTCACCCCTGTTGTACTTCAATCCGCCTGTGAAGTGTGGATGACAATCGACGGTCTTTGGTGACCACACCAGAATAAAAATTGCACGAGTACATGTGGGATACGTTATGAAATGATGTGGAAGCGAGGGAATAGCGTGTCGTGTGCTTTTCTGAGTTTACTACTTGTTAAACTATGGTGTCTGGAACGCGTCTCTGATTGTTGTGTTTACCGCGTCTAAAAAAGTGCTCCAGATCGATTTCCGCCCGGCGACGACATAGACATGTCATGGTTTCGCCGGTTGCAGTCCTGGCGGCGTCACAGCAGCAATGGTCGATGTAGCAGACGCCTGTTCTGTTGCAGGTCGCTCTCTTGTGTGACAGTCCACGGAAGCTGCCGCAGCCAGAAGCTGGGACGCCGCGACGACAGCGCCACTCGCGTTCGATCGTGCTTTTCACCAGCATTTCTACTACCAACCGCCAGGATCGCGACATCTAACAGCGTGACGCTCTGGCCTCTGTGACGTCATTTGTTGCCACTTCCGAACCACTATTTGTTTTGTTGGCAGCACCGTACGCTAAGCACAGTAGTCGGAGACGCGCTCCAGGCACCATAATTCAACTGAGTAGTACCACCTCCACCATTTTCAAAGGTACGAATACAAGCCAAATTAGGGTATTCTTAAGGATGAACTCTAACGTCGGTTGAATCTTGATTTGATTATGCCATGATAACTCAAAAGCTTGATATGTAGTTATTTGAGACTTTCGATATTTCGTTATTTCTTTGTCCTTGATTGAGCAATTTGTGCACGAATGCGGTAATTCAGCAAGACATAAATAGTTCATTGGTCTGTTTTCGTTTTAGAACTTTTAATATTTATTGTTAATTGGTGCCGCACTTCAATTACGCATTTATTTTACTCAGTCCATAGATAGTTGGAGCGATATTTAGGCACGCTATCGAGAGTCTGAAGCCTGCATCAATCATAGGAATTGGAGTTCCAATTTTTACTTTTGTAAGATATAAATGAGTGCTTTAAGGGAGCACTATATTGGCAATACAAATTTATGCTACACCATTAGAGACTTCCAAAGTTGTGTAAGATATTCTTTAGAAAAAAGATCGTCCTAATTTTGAGGCTTTTCCCGGAAGCTCCCTTCATTAAGGTACTGTTTTCTCTCGCTCACAATTTGTAAATTGTGATTTCGTCCCGTTATAGAAGTTAAATGGAACCTGAAGAATAAGAAACGCAGAAAAAAAAGTTTCATAGAAATGATTTTTTTCCCCTGCCTTATACATGTTTTTTTATTTTTTTAGAAGTCACGTACATAAAAACATCATTACGTTTTTGTTTTCTTGCTGACACGTGTTTATGCCATTCTCGAACCTTTCAGTGGTTAGACGAAGAAAAGAAAAGTATAGAACTTCGATTGTTTTACGAGATACCAGCAATGCGGC